>DWEM01000228.1:0-22057 GCA_018245935.1 Agara belti belti
ACAATTGCTTCACGGTAGAAATAGGCGTGGCGGTGGTACTTCCCCGGGCGAACCGTATACAGGTTCTACCACCTCCCGAGCTATATTAATAAATTCCAATTGAGGCAATATTAAAATGGGAAATATAGAATTTATTGTAATCGATATTCCAATACCGAGGCCTTCACATTAATTTCACCTTATAAGCGACAGCCTTGAAAAACTTTTTTCATCCCTTTTATTATTATTAATGTACCATCACGACAGGTCCCTATTTGGGTAGGCAAAAAGCACTGAGTGCCAAACATTTATATCCTTGCAAACCTGAGGCTCTACTTTCATCAAAATCGTCATATACGCTCCTTTAAATCCAAATCTACTAATCTAAATCTACGTAGTAGCTTGTTTCTACATTGTGGGTAACACAATTCATGTAACTAGCAACAATAGAACAAAGAAAATATAAAGCTAGCAGATGTTGAGTAAAAGTTTATCTGACTGCTGCAGTGTTTTCCTCTAGTTTTCTAGCTCCGTGATTGCCTAAGCTTTAAGTCTTATTACATCGCCCCGTCGGGCGCACATGTTTCAGGTCACCTTGTAAATGAAATAGGAAAATTTATTATTGACCGAGATGATCTATCTCTTCACTGACAAGTGTCATCTTTATTATTTCTACCTATTGAAACTGTTAAACACTTCAGAAAATATGTGCTTTCAGTCATTTATTTTACTCTGTATATTGCAACGGTATATTAAACCGGCAACGCATGGGTAACTCTTCTGGTTTTGCACATGTCCATAGGCGCCGGTGACCACTTACTCGTACCATCCGGTGGCCCGTCTGCCTGTTCGCTAGAATAATTCTATAAAAAAAAACTTCGTTTTTGTTTATGTATTTTTTAATGTAATTCCGATGACATGCATTACACACGAAATGTTTTTTTTAACATTACTAGAAAACGTTGTAAATATTGGTGTAATCATTAAGATGTAGCTATACGCAGACGTTCTTGATCTAAACATAGGAAAAAATCGATTACGAGTATCTGACAATTTACTTTAATGAATGAATTTTCTTGAACAATAGAACAAAACGGCACGATAAGCAGGAAAAGTAATGAAGGTATAATTTGATACTGTTTTCTCTTTGGTATTGCTGAATTCTTCGTTTTAAAAGGTTTTTAAATATTGTGAAAATAAATGTTAATAGCTAATAATAACTCCTACAGTGTTTAAGTGTTTGCTGTTTAATATATTAATGGAAAGTGGGTCGAGGTGCTGCCTGTGAGTATCGACTGAGAGCGAGGTTTTCTCATCGACATCATGAGTGGCAGTTTTAAGTAATTAAAGTTGGTAATGATACCCTCGCAGCCTAAACCCTGACAAATAGTGTAACCTATAGAATGACCAAATACAATGACAGGCGTTACTACCAGTAATTCTCTTTCGAATAACTACAGAGTTTTAAGGGCTAATAGTTAGTAATCTTGAGTCATGGACCCAGGGTTCGATTCCCAGCAACGACAAATATTAGTAAAACGGGGGAGTATTTGTTGTGTGTGGGTGTGAAATTGTGTATAAAATCATGTATTTAGGAACTTATAAATGTTATCGGTCGATGTACAACGCCCCCAAACTGAAAACTGAATATTGCGTAAACGGTGACGGTTTTTAATTAAAACAGAAGAAAAATTGAACCCGATGTAAAATGTTTGGTTGAATCCTATATTTACTAGGCTCTTGTGTATGTCGTGTTTACGGATTGTTGCAAAGTAACATTACTTAGCTTCATTCGCGTCTATTCAATTTACATATTTGGTACCTATTTGTCCGCGCCTTTTGTTACAGCAACTAGATGTCAAGTCGGTTCTTCCATATTTTTCTCATTCACACTGACAGATGACTTATTTAAAGAAATATTTTAAATAACGTGTTAGCAAGAACCGGCAAATATTTCTTAGTTTTCAAATACATAGTTATACATACATAATTGCATAACTTTCCGAAATATTTATTTCTTTATTCTTTATTGGACCAAAAATAAATTGTGATACAAAAGGCGGGCTTAATGCTAAATAGATCTAGATATCTATAAAATATTTTAACAGCATGAATATTAACATAGATCTTAGGTATATACTAGCACATCGTCTCATTGTTGTAATCCGACCTATATTAGGCTGTCACTCATCTACCTACTCAAATTCATCTAAGGCATAGGCTCTCAAACTTATTGCGTTCAGTGCCTATTTTAAAAATAAATTACTTTCTAGCGCTATTCAAAATAAGGTACTTTATTTTAAATGAGCCTAATGTGTAATACGCCTCTCCCCCTCCGAATCACTTCATCACCCGCGATTTTTTCTACCTAGCCCCTTTACCGCCCCCCTGCAAGCCTTCAGCGCGAACTTGGGGCGTTATCGCCCAGTTTAAGAAAGACTGTTCTAAGGTGAACGACATTGAATCAGCTGAGACTGCAGCTCACTTACGAATTAACGAGCTACGCTACGTTGAGCGCAGGGAAATTTTCAAGTCACGTCATGTAATGGTTTGACACGCTCTATTATAGACATTGAGAATTATCTAGTCATGTAATACTATATGATGTCTCATAGACATGAGTGAGTTACGTTTTGTAATAATCACGCTTAACTGTAAAATATCATAAGGGCTGTGGATAAGAAAGAGGGGAGAAGTAAAAAAATATAAATATGATAATAGATGATAGAGATTTCAGCGCACATTGCAGATTTGGATGTGTGCGTAATATGAGAGATAAGCAAGTACAATTCTTTGTGTTGTGGAAGTTTCAGGTTCCAAGTATAACGCATATTATTTATTGCTATCTAAATGTTTGGACATGTCCTTTTTTACTAAAAATGTACTTAGTTAAACTTAATCGACGTGTTCGTCTGTCCGATGTTAGGCACAGTAACACCTATTATAACTTAGTTTAGGTATAGGTACCTCTGTCCGATATTCGGCAGAAAAGTTTTGGGAATAAAATTAATGACGGACGCAGACGTGGCATCGTAAAATACAAGCCCACAAAGCTTAGTTTAGGCCACATACTCCTGCACTGCGCTGTGGACACAGACTCAAAAACTTAGTAATACCTACTCATTTGGGAGAACCATGACTTTATAAAAAAGGTTACTGTGCCTTTTAAGGGTTTCAAAGAGACTTCAAAGCAGAAAGTAACCTTAATTAGATTCGTTAGTCTTCCCTCTCACTTATCCCGCCTGGTCCCTTTACTTCGGCATACGTGAGTGGGATACATGAAAAAACAATTCACAAAAACAAATTCCAAGCAATAAAACGCGATGTTGTTATATGTTTTATATGTCGAAGCAGCTGAGTTTTTCTGTCATCTATTTTGTATAAATTATAATAAAATGTCGCCCGTTTATTTTCGCTTGCACGTTTCTATTTTTAGGGAAATAATAAATTCTAAATTCACCGAATTTCACCACCGAAATTCCAATTCAATTTCTGAGTATAAAGTAGCCTTTGAACGCTTGTTGCCCATAGAATTGAATACCACTGGACCACAAACCTTCGGCATTCAATTGATTTATTTTAAGTCTCTCTGTTTATTGCAATATATGGATACATTTACTTCACGCAAGCTTATACATAAAGTAATATTAAACCATGGTACTTACGTAAAATCTAAGTGTCGCCATGAGATCATAATTAAAATAAATATTAGATACTTGAATTTAAATTGATTACCTAATATTTATTGATCAAAATTATATACGATTACTCTCAAAAACTCTTTCAGATTTTTTAACCGGTCTAATAACTTTCAAAAATTCTAAGATTTCTACACAAAGTGGTTAAGGATTTGAGTATACATACCTATGTACTTACTGTTCATACTTGCTTATGCACACTCTATAGCTTGGTAACGTAAGTGTACGGTAAGGGTTGACATTATTGCTGTAAGGAGTATATATGGTAGTGATATGGACCCAATTAGACGATGAATTTAATAAATTTAATTGCAATCGGAATTCAAGTAGAAAAACAAACTGCGTAAACTTCGCCAACAATGTGCCTATTGTATTAGACTATTTTAAGACAAATTCTGGGCGTGCACAAACTATGCTGACCTCAGACCAATACAAAAGAAATATTAAATCGAAGAAATACTAAATGAGACAAAATCACTGACTATAGCAATTCTAAAGAGAGAAATAAATCCAATGATTTGGATTCGAAATAGCAACGACCGTCTCCTAAGGCAATAAAATCGTTTAACGTGCAATAAATTTCCTAATAATGATTTCCTTAGGTAGAATAAAAAAAATCGTGAAAATCAAATAGCTCTAATATCCTGGGGCACTGCCAAGGCCAGGACAAAACAAGCGAGTTACCAATTTTATGTATAAAAAGGACTACATCTGCATATGTTGGTAGTTTGATATATACATACATATATCCATCACTTATTTTGCGACATTTATATGTGTGTATCTACCATAAAATGTTTATCGAACGGTCATATATTTGTGGATTGCTCACGGGTATGAATTATATTGATTGGTGAGGCATTGTTATGTATTTTCAAAACTATGTGCTGTGACATATATTAATCTACCCCAAATTAGTCTTATTTTTTGCTCTTAACCCTCATCCCATAAACACAATATTATGAATAATTCTTGGACAAAGAAAAAAATATTAATAATTTATCTCTAGTAAAACCGTTTCATTAATTAAGAGGAAACCGTATCTAGCCGTGGACAAATAAGAGGGTTGGAAAAAACCGTAGTAAGCACGAAGTTTCACTTCTGATGTACATGGCGACCAAGCACAATTTATTGTTTGCTTTCAATTGAGACAAGCGTTTTTCTCAGCTTTATGAAAAATTTTGGATTATCAATGTATGGTATTAGCCTTTCAATAGCACAACAATAGTGTGAATATCGATAGTATCGATAGCATCGACAGCGTCAGTACTATCAAAATAATTATTGATTTCAAGTCAAGTGTCGATTGTTGGCAATACTATTTATCACCTACAGTTATTGGTATTCTAGCTATTTTGAGAATGGAAAAAACGAACAGATATAAAAGCTAACATCAAAATTAGATATGTTTTTATATTATTAATAACATTTATGTTTCTATTTTTTTTTAAAAATACCGAATAAATTACGTTGTGTATACGGATTTCTGAACGATCTACCACTGTTGGCAGTGATAGCCCAATACAATATGAAGTTAGCGGTATACCATGGAAACTATATCGTACTCTCTTTTTCTCTTAGGCATTTACTTATCTCAGTAGCGCCACAGTTCTTAAAACAGTACCTACTCCTTTCTTAGTTGAATAAAATGAAATCAAAGCAAATGGCATCGCATGAAAATGACAATTTGACAGTTTGCTTCATTTAGTTTGGGATTCGTGATAAAATTTGCTTTTTTATTAATTTATTGTACAATATATAGTTTAACGTAAAATAAAACAATCGTTTTCTAAATATGAATTCATAACCAACAAAACTGCGATACAACAAAGCAAATAAATTTCATCTACATATTAAATTGTATAGTGTGCAATCACCAGTGTTATCAGTTTTGTGTTTGTTGTTGTACTTTATAAAACGTTTAACGACAAAATGACGGATATCAAAATGGCAACGATGGGATCCATTAACGGACTAAATGATAAATCGAAGGAACTTCAAAAGGAAATCCTCATGGAAAAACTGAGGTCGAAAACGTCACAGTACAAAAATCTAAGTGAAACCTCGAAGGCTGCACGAATGGCATTACTAGTATGTATTGATTTAAAATACCGGATCAAGTGGAACTGACTGTAGGATATTCATGTAGTTAATTTTAAATAAACCCAATTTTTTTCACATAATAAATTTAAAGCATTCTTAAGCGACTTAGGAATCGTTTAAGGTTAAACTTTGCCTTTTTACTTACATTAACTTACAGTTGCTTTCATGTGAAGAATTTTTGTTACTCTATGTATGATTTCAATCCTATCTTTTCATTTACTGCTTCTTGTTAATGTTGTACTGGTAGCTATCAGCCTATGTTATTATAGCATGTAATGCAGTTTTCTAAAACTAGAGCATGTACACATTAATGGGTAAAACATGTAATAGGGGACATGCTTTGACTGCCTTCCCATGTATAGACATTTGATCAGCTTGGGTTCAGTGTACTACTTTTAAAACAGTCTTGTTGTGTTTTATTTTACTTGCAATGTTCACAAAAGTACATTGACAGACATAATATACAAATCAAAATCATCTTATGCTCAGGTAAAAAGAAGTGGAAAATATGGCATATTTCAATCTGCATAAGTACATATTTTACTTATTCTGTAGTATCCATTGATGTGCACCATAATATCACCTGTTATGTTAAGGCCAAATGGAACTCTTTAATACTTTTCTTGTGTACAGGATAAGAGATGGGCAGTAGACAGTGCCGATCGAATGATACTCCAGAGATGCTTAGACAGTTTACAGCACTGCATCAAAGTCAGCTCCCTACAGAGCCTTATTGAGCGACTGGAGTGTCTCTCGCGTCAGCTTGGGTTTGTACGCTCTTTTCTTTTGCTTGCAATAAAGGGCACATCAATGACAATGTGAGATTTATGTTTGCATTTTAATGGGCAGAATACACTTCAATTAAAAATTAATTTGATTATACGTTCAAAGTTGAATGTAAACTATTTAATCATACTAAGCTAAAGGTCCTACTATATTTTGTTTCAAAGTAATTATAATTAATCCTTATTCAGCTTTTTTGTAGCGCTTTCTGCCTACTCCGTTAGGACCTGGTATGATCGTATAATTGTTTAAAACTATGATAAAAAATATCCACTTGCTTGAATGTGTTCTAACATTTCCTTTGCATGTGCTCTACAACTACCCTGCTTTAAACAATTTTCTTTACTGTTTGTCAGAATGGTAATATGATAATACCTTGAAATTAGTAGGTACACATTCCTAAGGTGAGACATATTACTGCTTGGATTAAGTGGTCTTTAGGAATTAACAAATTTATGAATGTTTACATTGAAGTTCATACAATACAATCCATTAGTTACAATGAAATTGTTCTTCTTTCAGGTTAAAATTTGTAGTGGGTACATCGGGAGTTAATTTATTTATATCATCTGATATGTTTTATTTAGAAATTCTTGTAGAATCCTCGGGTAATGTGAAAGATGTTAAAATCCATCATGAAGGGAAGGTAAGTTACATTATTCTATACACATTCACTGAGATTTTCTTGTTCAATAAATACCAAACATTTTAAACATTTAAAGAACTTACAATTTTTAATTTACTTATAATATTTTACATAAAACTATGATCTATTTATATATAACTCTATTGGTATTGGTATAAATGTACATGTTTTCTTTTGTTTCTTTTACAGATAGAACAGCAGAGCTGTGAAGAACTCGTGTCATGCATATCTCGTGGGGACTTTGCAGACTTCACTGCACAATTGGAAGGCCTTATAGCAGTATACCAGCTGAATACAGAGAAAAAGGTAAGTTTCAATAATTGTTTTCTGATAGAATACTGGTTTTAAAATGCCAAACTGTAGATTCCACACAGCAAATTAAAAAAAAAACAGCAATACAGCTGCACTGAATGTGTTATTTGCAGTTGAAGTACAAAGCATTCAGTGCCCTCCAAAGTTTGGAAGAAGACTTGTGCACTCTCAGAATGCTGCAAAGTTTTATCAAAGATCCTTGGACCCAAGTGCACAAAAGTCCTATTGGATTCCTGCAGAAGCGGCGAGGAGGTATGTGATCAATTAACTGAAAATCTTACTGCTAATTGATATCTGTAACCCTTCTAAAGAAGCCTGTAAAATAAAGACTATTAACATACATCAATTTAGTTAGTATTAGTTGTGAACGATACTGTTGTTTAGTATTCATTAGTATCGAAGCTGCAGTAATAGCAATAGTTATTATTTGTATAATGAGTATACATTACATTAGTCCAGTTAGCACAACTTATTGAAATGATTGTAGCTAGTATTAGTCAGTATCTGTCCTACTCATAGATATGCAGGCAACCACATTATTACAATTGAAACCTGAACTATGGTAATAACAATTGATCCATAGTTAAAAATAGGTCCATATATGTTATGTTTTTTATGTTATGTTAGTTATGTTATATATGCTATGTATGTTTGCATAGCAACATAAAAACACGATTTCTTCAAGTTTATTATCATCCGTTAATATGTAGAACTTTTTAACAGGTCATGCCATGCGTCTTACATATTTCGTTTCTCCGTATGAATTGCTCGATAAAGACAAAGGTCTTCAGCCTCTCACAGCGGAACTGCTAACAGTTGGAAAGATGGTTGGATCTAGCGCACTCTCTCCTCTGGTAGCGCCGACGTACATCCCCGTGGGTCAATCGGCTACCGTACTCTTGGAAGGGTCCACTGCAAACAAACTGCAGTTATCACCAATTATACCAAGATCAGCGAAAGCGTGAGTGTATTTTACAAGTGACATTTTCCTCTGTGCTTCTCAAGTTTTGTCAGTTTTTCTGATAAATAAACATGTATCTGTGTGTATATATTATTATTATTTCTCTCATAATCGCGATTGCTGTGTAGATCAGTACGCAGTAGAGTGGTTACACGTGATGCTTTATTCGACCCACTATTCTAAAAGCGTATCCTACGCCACGAAAGGATTGAACTTCCTGCAGCGTCACAAAGCACACAATTTGCAAATAACATGATCATTGCTGTCGTAACCTTAACACACTTACCACCAGTCTACGAAAATGACGATACGCAATAATACGACACTGAACGTTTTTCATAGATAAATAAAGGCCATCAAAGTCACTTATTAAATATTAATTATATTGTATTAAGGATTTCGTGTAATATAATTTTTATTCACCCCTCAGAAATGGTCCGGTGTATGCTCAATTGGTACCACAAAACAGTGCAATGCTACCTGCCTGCTTCACCCTCAAATTGTCACAGCCGATGCCACTTTGTACTGCGCTCGCCAAAATGATATACGCTACCACAGAGGTAAATTGCATTAAATATGTTAACTCTACACTTTATTTTATCAATTTATATGTTCAATGAAGGACGTTGCTTACTCATTGTATACTACAATATTTTATACTTTACAGGTGGAAGTGTCTGGTGATTGGGCAAATGCTAAACCCATGCTGGGTCTCGTTGCTCAACAGGCATACAATAAACTGGTACCTGGCAAAACTATCGAGTTGAATCTCAGTAAGGGGTTATTTGTGGTAAGTGTCTCATAATATTTTTGTGTGAATAAATTCCTATATTCCTAAATAAATTCCATTGTTCCTTTTTTTCAAATGACAGTGTGTGTTCAGTGGATGCACAGCTGTTACTAATAAAGGTAAAGGATCCCCTTTTTTGAAACTGGAAACATTCAACTAGACCATCATTGCAGTGATTAGGATACCTGTCTGCTTAGCTCATTGGGGGGTTTGTGTCCCACCCAGTATATATGAATTAGCGACAAGCAATAACATTTGTTGTGTGAACATATTAATTAACTCAATTCGTATCAGGTAACTTATGCCAGGAAATCGAAGACACTGCTTATTGAAGTTGTTGTAGATGTGGGCCGGTGATGGACCGTAAGATTGAGTGAGGTGCGTGTGGTTGCAGAACCTGCCGGAGCAGTCGCAGTGCTACTTCCTGTGCGAGTCGCGCGGGCTGGACGGCTGCGGCGTGGCCAGCGTGCCCTTCACGCACCCGTCGCACGTGCCGCCGCTGCTGGCCGCGCTCCGCCAGCAGCAGCTCTTCAACGCGCTCGTGGCCAGCTGCGTGCGCGCCCAGGGGAAATACGGTATCGTAACGCGAACACATACTTGAAACATTCTTTTACAAATTTAAAGGTCATCATTACAGATGCATAATATGCTATACGTTTTGTATATTAGCTACTTAGAGTGATATTCGTCAACTAACTCAGAAATAGTTAATCTTGAAGTTCCTCTTCAAGCTTCCATGGCTTGCCCAGTATCAATAGGTATAGATAAAATTGCACGAAATTATAGTACGGCTGAATTTCATTTACATTAAAAGTCCTCAAAAAATATCTGCCATAGCATACATACATACATACCTTCGGAGGACAACTGTAATAATTTTTATGTTACAAATATTTTGAACGCTTTTTAATAAAAAGTAATTTCATACAGTTACGGAGCTCGAAAACGTGATAATGTTCGAAGTGAGCGCTCTATCGTGGCAACACATCTCCATCTCGCTGGAGCACCCGCTAGACGAGACCATGGCCACGGTGGAGCTGGATCTCACCGAGCCGGCCGCCCCTCGGGCTTCGCTGTACACTCTACAGGCGCACAGTGCCAGGGATCACATCGACGAGTACATCACGCGTGTGCTACAAAAGAGCCACTCTATACCGATCACACTACGGTGAATCAACAATTTCTAGATTACTAAAATTTGAACTTTGACTTGTGAAAATGTAAAATGTTTTTGCTTATGCATCCTAAACCTATTTACGTTCAATTATTACAAATCCTCGTTAATGAGTTCCCGACTAAAGAACGCCGATTAGACGCCGAAAGCGCAGATCGTTACACACATTCACATTAGAACTCGATACTGTGTCTGTCTGGTTACAGTACCCTAATGAATACGCTGCTTACTACCTTTTGTTGTCGAGACTCTCGTGCTATCGTCATACTTCTGCGATACTGATCGATTACCATGTACATTTACAAACTGAGATTTAAAATATCACAGATAATTGTCAATAACTGGAATCCATGTTCAGATCGCTGGTCAAGATATGGGAGCGCGAGGCTGCAACGAAGCAAATGAACGGCAGCTACTCGGCGCTCGATTCAAATTTTAGCTGCGGCCTCGGGGGCATCGACCCCGGCGGCGAGCACGTGAAGCACGAGCCCGGCGTGCACCCGCGCGCGCTCTACCCCACCAGCGTCAGCCACCCGCACCACGCCGGTGAGTACACACGCACGCACACAAGAACACAGACACACACACACACGCACACGCACGCACGCACGCACGCACGCACGCACACACACACACACACATGTTGCTGGGTAGGAGATACAGCTGTACCCAAGCATTTTATACTATAAGAGGAAGCCATTATAACATCAGAAATATTATTACACGTACACAAAACTTTGTTAAATATACATTTCGCGTATATTACTATTCTAATAACTATTCTACTTGTTTTATCACAGGTGGATATCTCTCAGAACAACAACATCACATGTCATTGATGTGTCAAGATGCTGGCACGAATGAGAGCAAGCCCCAAATATCAGATGACCGGAAGTCAAAAAAGCGAAAATCGGACTCCGGGTTGTGGCCTTCGACGCAGAAGAAAGGCAAACCCGGATTGAACGACATGATGGACACGGACAGTGAAAGTGACAACTCTGAAAGTTATGTAAATGAAGATGATAATACTATGAACAGTAACTCAACAAACGACGACATAGAAGGTAGGGAGTCGTCGGTGTCTCAAAATGAGTTCGCGTCCGACTTGGAGCTGTCGGGGATGGACGCGGCCGATGCGCTGGGCGGTCAAGACAACCGGACTTCGTCCGACATGGACAACTCAAACGATGGAGATGTGGAGGATTTAATCAGGTTTGTTTTCTTGTATTCGCTTTGTAGTTTCTTTTGGAACTTACAGACTGACGTAAGTAACCATCTGAAAATTATTTGTGGCCTTGTTACAGGAATTCTTTTCACAAGTCTGAGCACAAAAGACAAAAACTTAAAAGCAAAGACAGTGAATCGCGAAATAGCAGGAGCACATCTTCCCTATTATTAGATCTCACCGAAGGCAAACCTTATATGCCATCCTCTGTGAGCATTACACCGATAGGGTCAACTTCATCCTCCACATCTAGCGGTGGTTCTGGTTCGAATCTGTCGTCGATGCTTTGCTTGGACAGAAGACCTGGCATTGAAATTATACCGATAACAGCCGCAGCGCCGGCTGCTTTGCCTAGTTCTATTACTATAACGCCAATTACATCTACGCAACTAAAAAATATGGATGATCGTCGATCCGATAAGAAGTCGAGCAGGTCTGGAGAGGAACGTAGTAAAGATAAGAAGAAGAAAAAGCGACGAGACGATTCTATGGGTCCACCAGAAAAAGTTCCGCCGAAACAAGATCCTCTTACAAAACCTGTGTCAGTCAGCATCAAACCTACTGATGGCTCTCCTATGCGTCCAAGTTCCCCAAACTCCATTCTTCGAAAATTTAGTCCTAGTCCGACGCATGGGAGATCAGTGTCGATAACCAAGTCTCCCACTCCCAGTGCTGTAAAAGGAATGGGAAAGCCGTCAGGCACGTCAAGCCATCACAGCAGTCCAAGACATTCGCCAGTTCAAAATAGTCCTAAGCATTTGCCAGGCTATTCGAGTCCAAAAAACCATAGCGTTTCCTCGCCTAAACATAGCTCTTCAGGGTCGGGGAAACCTAGTATGTCCACTTTAAAATCTGCAACCAGTGGTTCTCCGTCAGGAAAATCGGGAACGACAGGGTACGATCTCTCAAAAAAAGTTTCCAAAGATAGCTATGGATCTGGCTCTATGACATCAAGAGATAAAGAGAAAAAACATTCAAGTTTATCTTTTTCTAGTTCTGATAGAAGTAGTCCAAAATTAAAAAACCCAGTAAAATTAAAACAGTTAGAAATAACTCCGGTTACTTGTGACAGCCCGGTAGCAGAACCACTCATATCACCACCTAACATAGAAATAAACAAATCGAATATTCCCAGCCAGGTTAGAAGCAGAAAGGGATCGCTCAGTGCTGTTATAGACAAACTAAAATCTGCTCAACATTGTGGCACAGACGCAGAAGTGGCGAGCACAAAATCAAGCAGTTCATCCAGTAGTTCCAACAAATTCTCCGATCCCAAGAACAGCTCCGTTAGTGGATTGAAGATTAGTAATGATAGTAAGAATCAAGAATACATGGTAAAGCCGAGTTTAGATGGAATGAAAATTACGATCAACAAAACGCGAACCAAGGAATCTTCAAGTAGCAGCTCAAAATTAAATTACAGTAGTTCTAGTTCCAGCAAACAGTCATCTCCGCAGCTAACACCACCAAGTCAAGGTTCTCCCAAAACACACACAGGGCTTAAACCGGGTGTTATAAGCGGACCAGCTTCGAAGAAAACGCAAGTAATGCAATCTTCTAAATCTGGGAACGTGACGCCCAGTTCAACGCCTCCTAAAGCCAACACGAGTCCCTCGGAGTCGTCGGGATCAAGTGGTTCAAGTAACCAGACTAAAGTGCCTTATTCAAAGTCGTCCAGCAGTAGTAGTACGGGGATTAACTTATCAAAGTCTGCGTCGAAATCTACCTCGGGTTCACCCAAGAGTAGCAGTGCAGATCTCGCCAAAATTATAAGAGATAGAGAACGTGAAAAAGCTCGGACCAAACTTATGAGCAATTCGGAAAAATCGATATTTTCGTCCAAATCAGAAAGACATTCAAGTCCCAGCGGATCTAGAGATGACGTCGATGGAGATAAATTTAAAAACTCTGCAAAGGATGCCAACTTTCTTGTAGAAGGCTTGATCAAACCCCTGGACACCAGTAAATTTCAAATCCCTAAACTAAAAAATCAAAACACTCCAGATAAAAATAATCCTGCCTCACAGTACGATAACCGCTCCATGGTAAACGATTTTTCGCGATCATTAGAACAGACCAAGTATCCATTTTCGCATTTCGACAACCCAAATTCTAGAAGTTCCGATCCCATGCCGAAAACTGCCTACCCTTTAAACGTACCTAAACCCTTGCTAAATATGGGCAGCATTAGTCCTAAAACCGTGCCATCTTCTAAAGGAGACCAAACTGAAAGGCCGATGGAATTTTCAAAAAACCTAACGGATAGCATGTCTAAAGTGGAAAGTCCACAGCGAAATAAAGAAGAGTCTAAAGACAGCTATCCGGGATCATTTCCGATGATGCCATTGGATTTTAAAACCGACACGTCCAAGGGATTCGCCGCGCCTAAAGGGAGTTCCGAAGATAGAAAAGGGGCCGATTCGTGTATGAGGCCGCCGGCCAGCGGCGCCGTGCCGCGCAGCGGGGCCACCACTCCGCAGGAGGCCGCAGAGATGCTGCTAGATTTTTCATCGTCGTCTGGAAGTAAAGTTTCAGGAGTGGTTGCAGTTCGGCCGGTGTACCCCGCGTCGCCGGCGATAGCCTTGCAGCTGGCGAAGAGCCCCGCCCCGTCGCCTCTCGTGGCGCCCTCTCCGCACTCAAACTCGCCTTGCATCACCGACGATGAGCTAATGGATGAAGCGCTAGTGGGCCCAGGGAAATAACATTTCTTCTATCGTTTGCTGCCCTTTTAAGACATCACTGTAGTTGTTTCACAAAGACAAGCCATCAGACAAGAAATCATGTATATTTTAGAAGAAAAAAATCAGTGATTTAAAATCAAAACGAAAGATTTCAATTTATGTTTACTGTCATAGTCTGTATCGGTTGTAATTTTCGATATTATTACAATGAATTTCTTAATTTTCCTGAATTGTTGGCGAGTCTTAAATTACCACCATTAACTGATTTAAAATGGATTTATTTCATTGGAGTATACAGAGAATTCTACGGCCAAGGAGCAAGGTATCAATGGCATTGCTGTATTTATTCATTTTTTGTACTTTCCGTGTGGTATTTCTAGCCAAAAGAAAGGAAGAAAATCGTGTGATGTATTATAATGACTTCATAGTAAATTTGTACAATAATCACCTGTACAATGGTTGTTTTGTGAAAATCAAATTCAATTATCAATGTGACCACTATTTTGACAGCGAATTGGAGTAAAAATATTTAGAATCAGTACCCTCTCGTAAGATTACTATAAGTACCTATTACACTGTATAAGTTCTAAATTCTTGAACATTACTAAAATTACCATAAAATATAATATGTAAATTTTGTAAAATATGTAAGTATATGTATAAGGTAAAAGTCGTATGTAATACCAGTAGACTATGAATTTAATGATATCTAATCAGCTGAATGAGCCTAAGGGAAATTTTATAAATATAAGTAATATTTTAAAACTTCAATTTATTTACTATGTATTGTTATCATTTAAAAAATAAATTTGATTGCTAAGAACAACAGACACATTATGTGTTGTCTGCTATTTGATTGTAAAATATTCCTTAGGCTCTACCTTCTTAATTTCGAAAATAAAGATTTATGTAAACTCGACACAAATATTCAGTTTAAAGAAATATGTCGTCACTTAATGTATTTGTAGTACTTTGAGCTAAGTTAAACGCAAAATATTTTTATGCTAATAATTATTGTGGCGAAATTTGTTTGAAATGGTATACCCAAAGTAAATGTGGAATGCAAATACATTCCATAGTGAAATACGAGGATAAGTCCATCCAATTGTTATTTAAAAATTCACTCGTGATTCATGAGTTTTAAGTTCTTCTGTCAATTACCATTTTCCTCTTGCCCTTGAAACGATGTGTAGTGTATATATATTTATGTAACGGCTCGCCAAGAATTAAAGCCACACAGATGGTGTCGTTACCTACTCATCATTACGATTAAGTATTTTATATTTATATTTAACTATAGTTATTACCTACTTGTCGTTTACGTTTTTTTTTTAATTATTTAATTATAACTCTTAAATTAACCAATTGTTAATTAATCAAGAATATGTTAATTTTTTTGCGTTCATACTAAAGTTAATCCATGTTTAATATGGATAATTTTCACAGCACATACTTCATATTCATAATTATGATATTTGTAAATTTACTTAATTTTTTCTCCACTAATTTGCTGTGCTAATTTATAATTATGTCTTATTAAAATACAAGCTCTAAAAAGACTAAATAACATTTAGTTTGTGTATTCTTATTTGCAACCTTACTGCCATGGGATAAAATACATTGTAGAGAAACTATTATAACATTGGTAATGTAGTTTGTAAAAATACAATTATTTTACATACGCTGTAAATATGTACTAATATAACATATGTATTGAAATAGATACTGATCGATACGTAAGGCACGAATGCTTTCATATATGAAGATATATTAAAATAAATGCAATTAAAAACATTTTTGCCGTTTGTGTTATATTTAATAAATACCATAGTACAAATGATGTATACCTAAAATTAATAAATTCGGTGTAGGTAATTGAGAATTATATCTATCTACACTAGTAAAATCTTAGAGAGCTGTGCGGATAAAAACCGTAGGATGGATAGAAAAAGAAAATTTTTCTATACGGGTAGCGCTTCGGCTTGTATTGGCGTCTCGTCGCAAGTCGCCTCTTCGCTTTCTTCCTATTTCTGAAGATCGGTACGGGTACAAATCCTGCAGCGGTGTCCATTATCTCTTCGGGGTCTCTGTTCAGAACGTCACTGTACAAGTTGCCGTCAGTCTCCAGTAGGAAATCTCTCTCGAAATCAGGATCGCCCACTGGTTCCACAACATCGGTGACGCTGCTATTTTCTTCTACGAGCTTGTCGATCGCTGCTCCGTAATTTAATTCGCTTTCATCGAAGATTGGTATATCGTTTATGACCTCGTTATTCACTTCAGGCTCATTTTTGACGATGTCTATTGCGATTTCTTTTCCCTTTGGTCCCGAGTCACTATATTTTGGCAACTGTTCTATACGTAATCCGCCAATACCGGCCACTAATCCTAACGCCAACACTAATAATAGACAGCACGTCATTTTTTCTGAAAATATGAAACTTGCGTTATTCTCGTAGTTCGAACGTAGTATACACAAAGCTCGGTAACACCACCTTATATTGTAAAAATATCTGGGTCGAAGAAAGGTAACATTCGTAAAACTATTTACATTACAAGTTAGGACTAAAAATGAAGCAAATGCTCGGTTTTATCGCAAGCTGAGTTTGTAGCACGCAGCTAGAAACTGCAACTTGGACCCAGATTTATAACGAGAACTTATTTTACGAGTTCCTTTTTCAATCATTATTATTTTGTGCTACTCCTACTTGAATGGAGACCCTGATAGCATTAAACAAAAATATAAATAAGTAAGGAAATACTTACATAATAGCGCCTATGAGAGCATTTATTTTGTTGTCTTATAGGACCTTGGCCGTGTCTTCTTTGAGCTCTAGCTTGCTCCCTCCTTTCTTTCAGTCGCCTCATTGCAAATCGTGGCAGGAAGGGATTTTGTGACTCTGCGACGTCCATCATTTCATCTTCTGGTTGCGCTCGAGACAGAGCGCTCGTGTCTTCAAGTGGTTTTGAATGATTCTGAACTACTAAAACTGACAGAACGAAAAGACAAATCAAGAAGAACTTTGCAGGTGCCATCTCGATTAACGTTAAACTTAATACTTCAAATAGGGTAATAATGTAATTGTTCAATTAGCACTGTACGATGTTTAAGCCGGTTATAATCTTGGTAGGAGCATGTCTTCAGTTTTATAGGGTGTTCGTGATCTGATGACACACATTAGACGCATCTGTTTACGAGTACAAATGTTTTAGGAAACATAACGGGGAATGCGGCCGTTTTCAATTATCACTTAACAGCTCGCCATATTCATAGTCACACAAAAGTTAACGGGAAAATAAAACGTTTTAAACACAATATTCCAACTACATTAGTTTTATTTTTAGTGTGTATACTCAAGATTTATCATTTTTCCTTCCTTGTTAGGTAAATATTTAGTCATACAAAATCCTGGAGGACATTTCGATAACCTACTAAAGTCGATTTTTGCTCGCATGTTGAAACATTGATAACGAATTATAAAAAAAAGTGGATGTAACTACCTAACATTAAGGTCATCAGATAATATGAAATAATAGAACTTTGTCTCAAATAACCTATTTGTTGCGTGAAGATTTCGTCAACCACAAAAACTGAACATTTTATACAAAATATTTACTAGTTTAATTTCTGAACAACTCGTCGAAACGAGACAAAATTCTTATCTAAGATTAGTAAGACGTCTAGCTACGCAAACACTTGCCAAAGAGTATTTTGGGACGTACTGAAAGTGGGTATGCACCGTATCTTTCCTATTCCTGATCCATAGACTTCACACCAAAACATAAGACGAGCATTACTGTTTCGCAGGCAGAATAGAGTCATTGTTCTCAATAAAAACTTGGGTAATATGATTATCTCTAAGGTCGAACAAAGATCTCGGCCTAGTCGAGACTTATAGCGGACACTAAAAAAAAATATTTTCATTGTGTTACATGTAATTTTCCGTCGACTCCTCGTTGATTGCTTCATTAGGTAGAAATTATACGCAAGTCTTTGTAGAACAACTTTTGTTTTGCATAATGTAATGGAAAGACATTTTATCAAGTTCAGCGAAGATGAAATTTTAAAAACAGGCAGCCTAGAAGCTTCTATCAGCATCTCAAACAAGTGGTGCCTTTTTCATAGGTAACGGTAAATCGTGACCGAAATCAAAACTATAAATATGAGCTGCTCGCTTAGTACATATCAGTCATTACAAGACCAGTGGTGATTCACTTGCATACGAGGAATAGTCATAAAACTGAAATAAACACAGCTAATCTCAAACAACCTCTAATTCTCTGAAAATACATCTCATTATGATCATAGACGACCTCTCTATCGCTACAATAGACGTCAATTAATTTATTCACTGTATAAATATTTGTTCGCTTGAACCGAATTGAGCTGTTGCCTCAAATAATCTATTGGTTTAAAAATTACATTGTTCTTCAGCATACACGAAAATATATTTATACTTATTTTTGTAAGTTAAATCTTAACATGTAAAATCATCATCAAACATGCGGACCTTTTTCCTATCACGGGGCTTGGTCGTCCGTGCGTTTTTCATCCGCATGTGTGCCACTCGTATCCTATCGTTTCTAAGATGCTTTTCCTGCCATATGGGCGACACGCTTGCGGGTTGCGTATAATACAGGATGTATAAATTGACAGGACACTCACCTCTGTCACGTGGCCGCAAACCCGCGTGACAGGTAAAACGCCCCAGGAGTTTATTTACAAGAGACATTACTAACACAGTATCGGAGACGTAATTTTTTAATACTAAATGGAATAAGCAAAGAACATCATTGGTTATCATGGTCAAAGAACAACATTTATGTAATTATAAAATATTTATTGATTGATCACATATCACACTGTGAGGGCTCTGCGTGTCCCGCGGCGTATTGAACTAAAAATTCGTTTTCGCAGTATGAGTACGTATAACATTGAACAAAGGAAAAATTACATGCGTATTTTAAAAATGCTAGCGAACGTAACGAAGTTTAGAAGACGATAGGGGAGTGGGGACCCTCAGCAGGGAAACCATTGGATCGGCGATTAGGTCCGGTTCGTCACGACGTCGTGGCCCAATAGGAGGTCTGCCGCTGGTGATGTCGTGCTCGGGGTGGTGGATACCAGGGTGCAAAGTACATCGCAGCGTTTATTTTTTTAATACAACTTTTTTTAATTTTAAAGTTCCCCTTTTATATCGTAGGGAGCAACTTCCGTTGCCTCAATTGTGTAAAACTTGAACCGAGTGACTAACCACTGACTTTAATGGTTTTCTTTCAATAAAATTTCACCGTTACTGAAATTAAGTCCAAAATTGAGTAACCAAATTAAAATTAAGTATTCAAAGTGAAAGTTAGTGTTAAAATCGTTACAGTGTCACGTCACGTGACTAAAACAAATGCTTAGTGTATCCACCTAACAGTAACTGTACATTCAGACCTGTTATATCGTAACCTATTTAGGTATTCTATATAGGTACTTAGTTAATAAATATAATATAATAATTATTGATATGTGAAATAAATAAACTGAGTTCTCGCTAAAAAACAATGCATATTAACCCTGAAATTACTTATTTGAAGTTACTGTTTAGCAAGGACGTTTTAGCCTTTCTGTGTCTGTTGATTTAAATGTCGCTTTTGTTCACTGTGGTTTCGATTAATGATATGTAAGTATATAAGACATGTAATTAATCGAAACAGTGAGGTTAAACTTCATTAGCAACAAGGAAGACAAGCACTGTTTCTACATTAAATTCTAATTTGTAATTCTGCTTTTGTTCTAAATCCGGAAATAAAACATATTACAAACAGTGATTGTTTCGAAGCGTTCGTAGGTCCTCGGATTAAGTACAGGATATTTTTCGACTTTTTATGAATCTTCTAATACCTATACGTTTACGAGTAATAATACTTTCATAATTTATTCTTATATCATAACATCATAACGTAATTATGGTCAAAAGCTGTTAAATAATGATCATATCTTAGAATTACGCATCTACATACAATTATCATAACTTTTAGTATCCTCGAATTTTTTATCGGCGTTTCTACAATCGGGCAACTTTTGTAAGCTAGGGACCGTAAAGCGTTGGCAGTTCAAGGTCAGCAATGTCAGCTGTGTTGCGGGTCTGTAGGTGAAGTCACGTGGTCTTTGCGAAATCATAATAATAATACGAGCGGCGAATTCGCAAAATCAGAACACGATCCCATCACATTCACAGTCGCTCGGCGCTTCGCCCGCCTACAGTCGCTGTCGTGGCGCTGCCCGTATCGAAAACTATCGATCGCTTTCATTCATAATGTTTTGAAAACACTTGACGCCAAACTCTGGCTAAAATTTAGTATTTGTTTGTACTTAAACCACTCTAGGCGATTATACAAAAGGTTGAATTAAATATACATTATTTATTAGTGAAATATTGTGTCATAAGTAAATTAAATGCGTATAGTTTTATAAGCAACATGAAGGACAAGAATCAAAGGTGAGTTGAATTCAATTTTACTTTCTTCTTATCTAACGATCTTTTGTTAATCGCATAGGTACAAACCATAATAATTCTGCATGTATAAACAATGAAGCAATCTATGCTTATAACAGTACCCTATTAGAGTATTAGGGTACTAGTGTAGTACCCTATTATTATTAAATAATAGTACCCTAGTAATAATCCCCAGAGCAAGAGTAAAAGCATTTTGTTATGTTAGGGCCTAAAAGATAAATTAACGGAATTGAATATACCTACCGACCTCACAACCAACCCATGTTATACCGTATTCATCCATACACTACGATACTCGATTTAAATAATACTTACCGACTACAGGTAGACTTCAATAGGTAGGTACTTACCTGCCTGTTACCGGTACCGATTATTGAACAATTTTTTTTTATATTGAAAACGTTTTTTTTTTAAATGATTCCACAGTCACATTTTAGAAAATTTACCAAAATCGTTCGGCATACAATAAATATTGCAAGTCACGATTTATAGGCAATCATCCGCCTCTTTTTACAATTCTTCAACCCAACAAAATTAAGAGTAGATCACAAAATAGACGGCGTGGTCTTGATATAGATGTATGAGATGTATGTTAACCAGATCTAACAGAAGAACTTCTTATTAAACTAGAACGCCTCCAAAACAGCTGTATGCGTTACATTTTCGGTTTACGTAAAATCGATCGAAAATTACACTAGGCATTACGTCCGCCCACTGTAACGTAGTTAAGTGTGATGTGATAATAAATTATAATAAAAATATATATTGCATAACTCAATGTTAATAAAATAATTTTTATTTCATGGAGTTACTTCCGCAAAGAGTTAATCAGATCACGTAAAAAACAAGTTATTATTCACGTGGTAACGAAGTATCTGAGCAAAGGTCGACAATATAGAGCAATTAAAGATTTATAGACAAGTGTGATTAAGATAAGAAAATTATTTTAGCTACTACTGGGAAAGCAATCACACATATATACGGAAAACATATTTAGGAATTTATTTATATACGTAAACTTATACCTACTTATTGCCAAACAATAGCAAGTCTAAGATTTTTGAGGGAAATACTATGACATTCAGGTAATTATATTTATGAATATTTTATATTTTGCATTTGACTGCCTTGTTGGTCGAGCGGTTGCTAGCGCGACTGCCGATCGGGAGGTCCTGGGTTCGAATCCCGGGTTGGGTACT
>DWEM01000229.1:0-22054 GCA_018245935.1 Agara belti belti
TAAACCTTTAATAAAGTTATTTCACTATTGCATACGCTACAAGTGAACAAAGCTCAAACAAGCGTCACATATGCTTGCAGACTATTGATCTGGGCTAATGTGTTTACTGAAGTGTACTTGATTTCCTATGGCTTACCTTCTGTGCAGGACGTCCTATGTAAATTTCTAAAGCATATGCCTGGCCTGCTTCCCCGTAAAGATTGTATTGGTCACTGTAACACTCTTTCAAAATAACAAGCCATATAATCCTAAAAGTGAAGCTGACAAAAAACATTGTCTTTCCTAGCCTTTAATATATTATGATTTTAAAATAACTACATCAATAAAAGTATCAGCATGCAATAGTCCACTATATCAACATTTTTAGAACGTATTTTTTTTACTAATTACGTGTCTGATTAAATTTGTATTGTATTTAAAACTAATCAAACTAACTAACAATTAAAAATTGTCAGGCGCAAGACACGGCCTCGGCCTAACGTCAATATTTATTTATACTCCGATTCCACAATTTTTAGGTTATAAGGTATCTATAGTCTATTCTCTATGCCACACCATTTATGGTTTTGCTGTTATATGGTCGCCGTCGATGTTCAACCAATAACCAATATAAAGTTCATCATAGGTTGTAGTGAGCGATTTTTCAACGCAAATTGATATGAAACAAGCAGGTATCCGAGTTATCACTCATAGGATATCACTTTTATTTCTTGACGCTTGTTTAACGTGGTGCATCGGCTTATATAGCAGGATGATAGACGTTTGCAGTACTTATACTTACTAATGTGCTTGTTTCTATTAAGGTTAACGCTTTAATGCGTTATGCGTGTAACAAACATTTACGTTGCTACTAAACGCAACTCTTTTTAAGCGGTTGAGTGCTTACGAGCTGTTAGAGACGAGTTTTTAATTACTGTAAAAATAACATTACATTTTATTTAAAAAAAAGAAATATGTGACATCTAGATAATATCATGACATGGGATTATCCGACAAAGAATTTATCTAAAATATAATAATAGAAGGAACCAATACTGTTGTATTTAATGTTTACAAGCTTGTCCATGTTTGTAAATATTTCAGTTCTGTGACAAAAATAACACGAATTAATCATTTATTATCTATGCTAAAATGACAGTAGGCTGTAAGTTGTGGCGCGCTAAAATTAAGAACTGTTGATTTGATACTGTTTTTATTCTTCTAGATATCGCGTTTCAAATTATTGAAGAATGAGTTTGTGGGTAGACAAACACCGTCCGAAGGATCTGATGAAATTAGATTTTCATAAGGATCAAGCCGTTAGGCTGAAAAGTCTTGTACAACAAAGTGATTTTCCACATCTTCTTGTTTATGGGCCTTCAGGAGCCGGTAAGAAGACCCGAATAATGTGTTTATTGAGAGAGCTGTACGGTTCTGGAGCAGAACGTTTAAGGCAAGAGACTATGCATTTTACGACTCCATCAAATAAAAAAATAGAAATAATGACCGTAAGTAGTAACTATCACATAGAGGTTAATCCGACTGATGTCGGTGTACATGATCGTGTTGTAATTATGGATTTGGTGAAAAACGTTGCACAAACACATCAAATCGATTCGTCTGGCCAGCGTGAGTTCAAAGTGGTAATCTTAAACGAGGTTGATGACTTGACCAAGGACGCACAACACGCACTACGACGTACTATGGAGAAATATGTATCTACATGTCAGCTGATTTTGATAGCTAATTCTATATCAAGAGTAATTCCTGCTATTAGGTCACGTTGTTTAACTATCCGTGTGCCAGCACCTACAGAAACTGAAATAACTGCAGTGCTACATTCAGTATGTAAAAAGGAAGGATTAAGTTTGCCATCTGAACTTGCCATGAGAATAGCCATATGTGCAGATCGTAACCTCCGCCGTGCATTGCTTATGTGTGAAGCTTGCAAAGTCCAACACTATCCATTTACCCCGGATCAAAAAGTTCCAGAACCAGATTGGCAACAATTCATCAGAGAAACTGCTAATATGATTCTTTCAGAGCAGTCACCAAAGAAACTTGGTGAAGTTCGACAAAAATTATATGAGTTAATTATACATGGAGTGCCTCCCGATGTGATATTTGCTGGTTTATTAAAAGAGCTTTCCAGGAATTGTGATATGGCTATGAAATGCCAAGTAGCGAGCCATGCAGCCAACTTTGAACATCGAATGAGAATGGGAAACAAACCTATATTTCACTTAGAAGCATTTGTTGCTAAGTTTATGGCTATTTACAAGAAATTCATGGAAGAGTCGCTGGGTGATGCTTTTTGAAGATTTTTCCCTTTTGCATTTGAAAATTGTCTCTCTTTAATGATAACATAAAATGTGGCCTCTATACTATTGTTAAACGGTAATCCTGATATCCATTACACAACTATAACCAATTTCCAAGAAGTCAATATCTATCTAAGTTAAGATAAATATTCAGGGTATGTGTATCACTTCATGGAATAAGTTGGAGATTCAACTGCATCTGGCGGCATAAGTCTACTGTGATGCAATTTAATTTTTTGTTTGTAAATCGTTAACATTGTATGATGTCAAAATTCAGATTTTGTCTATGGTCTAACCAGTTTTACAAAGTTAAATAAAACTAAAGTAAATGTTGTAATGAAATTATTTATTGTATGTATAATAATTTCTAACTGGTACTTTACTGGCAAATAGCCTGAAGTTGTCTACAATAGAGTGCATTAAAGCTATAGTTATTTCATTTGACAAGTGGTCAATAACAGATTTCCTTGAAGCGAGAACTTGTTCAATCATGTTCGACTCGTCAGGATTATCTGAAACAATATTCAAATTTCACATTTATACAAATACAAGCTGAAAAGCCCAATGTTGCCTAAATAAAAAAAAACACAAATCTGTGGTTTATAACATAGCTTAGTGTTTTTGGATGTGTAACATTTAAAAAAGCCGTTTCTAGTCATATAAGATATCAATTCATAATAGAAACTAAATAATCTGATAGAAGCTTTAAATCTCATGATGTATTGAAATTTTAGCTATTCACGGTATTATAGTATACTAAAACAATCATATCTTGGCCACTTAAAAGGTTTGCCAAGTAGCAAGTGGTTTTCATTCATTTCTCATTGTCATTGTTCAAGTGAGCATCAACAATCAGAAGGCACTAATATAATAGAATAACATATATGCATTATTTTACATCATCATGACCCTTAGTAGTGTTTCTTGTTTTGAATATTTATTATTTGTACACTCTCAATAAGCTACTTTCACAGCCTGACTTTAACTAAACATTGAAGCTGTATTACAGTACAATAAATTAGTTACAATAATATGTCACTGGTGTAACAGTTGATGTTGATTAATAATGATAAAATAATCAATAATGGGTATATGTAAATGGTGATTCAAATACCTGTGATGTTAGCTTTTAGTTCAGACCTCCTTGAATCTGTGAACAGTGTTATAAATGGTAACAAGGTTTGTTAAACATGAAACAAGAAGTATGGAGTGCAAGTGCTTATATAAATTGAAAGGAAAATATTATTACAAAGTATAAAACATTAAGAACAGAAAACAAACACCAAAATTAGTTTTGCATTTATTAAAGATCATGGGTAAATAAACAACAACAAAAGGTTAATGTTGTTATAAATATGTAAATCAAAGTAATTAATGGTCTTGGAAGTTGTAAAATTATTTAATGACAAGAAAAATGTAGGTAATGTTAATAAATGCAGTGGCTATAGGTAAATGGTTTGTACGGCCTTAAGGATATTGAACATACGAAGCAAACACATTGCTACAAAGATACCCAAAAGAGTGCGAAGTTCCTGTAATAAGTGTGATGTTGTACATTGGTAAGGAAAATTAATGTAGTTTTTGTTCATTTGTCATACCTGCTTGTAAGAAAAACGTCGGTAATCGGGTATTCCGTACAGCAATTCTTTCTGGTCCAATAAATATATAGTCTTCATTGTCATAGCCTTTTTGACCCGTTATCACATACGTAATGTTACTTTCTATTTCATCTGAAAGCAAAAAAACATAAATGCTATTGTGTAGTCCTTTTGAACGAAGGTTGATTGCCGACTTTTACTTTGTATTCAATGGGGTATTAACAAAAATCAATCTTAAGCGCCTTATTACATTATGTTTTTGTGTAATATGTAAGTAAGTACTAAAACATTTCGTAAACGAGATCGTTAATGATTCTGAATATTGGTAGGTGGATAGTAATCCATAATCGTCAGCTGATTGAAATTGAGTACCTAATACATATACATATGTTGAAAACTGCTAACGAACTGATATTTGAACTCAACTCTATTTTGAGTTGAAATGTCGATGTAGGAATTTGAGGAGCGCCTGCTATGTGTTCTTGACCTTTTTGAAAGTAATGATGTACTTGGATAGTTAAGTACCTACTTATTTATAAACTGGACATCTAATTTAGTTACAGCCCAATGTCTTCCGATTACTGAGGGAATGGCGATTCCTAAGTTCGTTAGGACACTCATTTTGTTATGTTGTTATGGCATTGTTGGCGCGTTATATACAGTACCAACTACTGCGTCATGTACAATACCTAACGGCTTACATCCTCATCTAAAGTTTCGTCTAGTTAGTGCGCCGTGGTTTAAAACGAGAGGTACTTAATTCTTGTCCATCTGGAGGTTATCGACATATACCTTAAGCGCTAATCCATTGGATGGAACTGTAAATGCCAATAGGGCCAATGCCGTACTACGCTTAGATAAATATTTCCTTATAAGTTTGGATGGTAATATTTCAAAATTTAAAACAATTGTTATAATTGGACACATAATTTAATTCTTAGAATCATGAAAAAAATGCGACACCATGTGAAACCAAGGAAATTCGTATAATATCTCTCGTATAGCAAAGATCTAAGGTGAAGCGAAAATAAAGTTAATTCTCAGTGTAGATACTTTGAGGAAGATTAAAAAATATGTTGTTATATTGTTGACGAAAACAGGTATTACCAGTTCTGTAAAAGTTATTGAAGCATGATACGGGAAATACCACGCAGAGACAAAAGGAACCAAAGTGCGCTGAAAAGTTATTAAGTTACACCTATAGTGCAAGGTTAAGGTTTAGAAAGGACTGGCCTGTCTTTGAATCCCGTTAACAATAAAACGTTTCAGAAATATTAGTATTAGTCTATAAGTTTGCAACATCTGCTTTCATAGCGAAAGCGACAACTAGGTCAAAGCTGTGTAGCACGTTGGACAAACTCGAAATTAATGGCTTACATAAATCCATTGTAATATACGCGATGAACGGGTCGATTCTCCCAGCCATGCTCATTATAATTTCACCTGTCGCGTGTAAATTACTTGAAAATTGTACTCCATTTTTTCCACCAGGCAAATTGAACCTAAAACAAAAATATAACACAAATATTTATTAAGGACCATTAATAAAAATCTCATTCATTTGGAGGTGCTGGGATTTGAACCCAGGACCTTCAGCATGCGAAGCAGACACTACCACTGTGTTACACCCTACAAAGGTGCATAGAGTAGATGTGTTTTAAATACCTTTATTATAAATCGTGAAGATGTAACTTTAAAAAACCTGGCTATTTAACTAGCCCTTAATTTCGGACGATTTTCGTAAAGGTAATCTGTAAACCTATTTAGAATGTATCTAGTTATACGTATGTACTGTATCTCAGCTATAATTTTTGTAGGGACTCGAGTAAATGTTTGTTTCATATAATGTCAAGTAATATAAGTTGTATAAGTCTTTGTTTCGATGTAATTCACCGAAGATCTTATAAGAAATACTTACTTCCTGTCGAACAATTTAGTCCATTTTGCGCCCGTGACATTCACACGCCGCATTAAGAACGACATCTGCTCATTCGGAATCGCAACAGTGACGCTGTTTAATATTATTGGGTCGATTGATTTCATGCCTACGTGCCCCGTTTCCATAAGGAAGAAAAACGTTCTTAGACCTCGTCGGAGGCACTCGATGTTGTCTACTGGGCAAGCCGGAAACGGGAGAGCGGTGGACGCTGTAAAATCCAGTGTATTAATAGAAGGAATTAAAGTTATGAATATTTTAGTTAAATTTCCGAAACAAAGTCCAATAGATAACAATAAAATAATATTAGGCACGAGTTCATAAATATCTAACCATAAAATTGTATTAGGTACTTTTGCATCCTGGTAATATTGGGAACGGAATTTCAATTTCTTAGTGAGCATTGCAGTAGGAACAGACGTGTAATTTCATCTGAATGCTAAGTACCTATCTATTTTTAAATAAGTACAACATTCTTTGTCTTGATATTGTAGGTGCCTGTTCGGTTGCGAGCTTGGAATTTCTTTTTTATGACCTTTATTGCAATTCTAGTTCAATGACTTGAATCTCACAGTCAATTGAAACAAAGATGGTTATAAAGTAGGTAAATACAATTCGTCTCGAAGACCCTTTAATGTGGACATACAGGAAGTTTTAAAATGTTAAATCTATTTTTAAAAAAGAGAACCGGTGGCAACAAAGTTGACACGTTTTTAGACAAGTAGGTAGTTACAGTTTTTTTCGCGCAATGGTAGTTCCAAATGCTAATATCTACATATTTTTCGTACTTACATATTTTCAATAAATTCATACTCGAGTTCATTATTTACCATAAGATAGCTAAATATTAATCCAAATAAAACAATTTATTTATTGCCAAAGTAGTCACTGCTTTTTACGCCACATGCAGACAATAATATAAGCACTTAAAAATGCAATTCATGTTTACCGTCTCTAATACTAAAAGCTCGATTTTTAAGTATTGGTATCAGTTTCAGCTTAATTTGCGTTTAAAATTGAGTTTTGAAATTGGTCTTGGTCTTATTTGTTAAATTTCAATTAACACTTAAGAGAGAGGTAAATCTTTATAAAAATAAATTCATGACCTTACTGAAACAAAAATCTTGCTATAATATTGTAAGGTCAATGGTTGCAACAAAGCCTCCACAGATAGTCTGATGAGATTACCCAAGCAGTCCATCACTCACAAATGTTTCATAAAACATCATTTAACATTTGCATAAGGTAACAATTTCTAAATATGTTTGTAAATATAGTTATGGTGGTAGTGTTTGTCTATTTATATTTAATTTTGAAGTGTGAAAAGATTGCTATAATATAGTGATACTTTCATCAATGATATTCATATGATGTTATTCATTGCCTTGTGATTATTGTTGTATAGGTAATACCTGTTTATGATTTACCGTGCATTATAATGAATCACAAATAATTTTACAGTGAGTAATACTATAAACTAGTTGGTTTAAAGTTATTACTCGAGGGAAATAAGACGTGCCACCGGCATACATCGAGTCAGAATGAACAAGTAGAAAAGTGTCATCCCTATAAAATAACCAAGCTGAGGTTATTCCTTTTATTGTGTTTATACCCTGCCTTTTCTGAATTGTTCTTTGCTTAAACAATGTGCATATTTGACGTTGACCCTTTTTAACTCGCACGGAATATTAGATTTTTTTGTCCAAATATTCACCCTTTTTCGTGAGTTCATGGAATAGGAAATACCTACAGTTCTAAGTTTAATAACAACTCTCTGTTTAAAAAAAATTAGTAAGTATATAAAAATAACACAGGCATAAAAACTAGGAATGCAAAAATTTCTAAAGTACCTAACCTCAATATGTATGATACGTACAAGCTATGTATTTGAATACAATATCTATGTAGTATCATAATTTCGCTTTTAAAAGTGCACCTAGCTTAAAGGTAAGAATGTGGTTGTTCAAATTTTCTTCGTTTAAAATTATTTTCGAGCTTTTCTTAAACCGTTAAAACGTGTGGTCATATCTAAGGAAGCAGCTAGTATCGTTCTCTAATTAGTATTCTAAATTAATTGTTTCTTATTAATGTCTAGTTGTGCCAGGCGGTGTTATTCGCGTAGATTTTGATCCCGTGGGAACATCGGCAAAAAAAATGGTTCGCTATTTCAAATTTACACATGGCGGTATTCATAGTTTAGAAATGAATTTTTACCCTAAATGTTATTGAAGTCACTGAACTGCATAGATCAAACAAATAGTTCTGACAAAATATTATGTTTAACATTTGCATCACAAACAACGTATTTATTAAAAAATAGTATATTCCATTGTGATGATGAATCAAAGTAATAAACAAAAGGTAACAGTGTACGGTAGGTAGGTATATATAATTTACTAGAGTAACCATACAACAAAAATAACGTTTTGTCCTAAAGTCAAATCTCGAGGTCACATTGTCATAACTTTTACAGTTCAAATGTGTGAATCATTAGCACTTACAAGGTTTCAGAGAATAATAAGATATATCGACAAACATATTTACATTATATTTCCAGCATATATTTTGAAAAACATTTCGTTTATGGCTTGATTAATTAAGAATTAATAAAATGATAAAAATAAATAAAAGGATTAATTAATGAAGTTAGTAATAACAAATCCAAAACCAAGAAAATAAAATAATAATTCAAAAGAAATGAAATACACTTACTTATTGGTTCATAGTTTCTAAATTGGAAAAATTGTCCGTCGCAGAATAGTACATTTGAAAATAACACCACACCAAAAAAATATATAACGGACTGTACGGAAACGAAACCCATCTTACGAGCACTAATAATTTCAAGAAAAACGACCGGTCGTTCGCACGACATTTATATATACTGCCTTAATTTTTTTTTCGAAGAATAAACCGGCTTTCGCTAATAACAGCTGCATTTGAGAGATGGCACACGTTATATTTTTTGATTCGCAATACGTTGAACATATTGAGGTGTTGAAGTATGACTTAGGTACATAATAAAATGTCGAAGCTTTATTTTAAAATACGTTACGGACATGTTGAAACACGAGTATGAATGAATTTTAACACTAATATCTAAAGTAAAATGTATAAACTAAGTATAATAAAAGGTTGTCACAGATCGCTTACTTACGATGTAATTACTTATTTTAACGTATATTCTAATTAACTAATACTTTCCGTTACAGTATGGATAATTTTTAACACAAGGACATGTCATATATGTGCTCTCTGCCTGAAATGATGCTTGGGAATTTGGTACGACTGTTATTCCCTATTAATTAATACCTATCTATACCTTAGGTAGGCAGGTACTGATTTTTTTATTATTTGCCCAACCGTAGGCAAATCAAACAAAAAACAAATAAAGGTGTTTCGCTTTATTCATGCTATTATTTTTATTTGTCGACTGTGACATTAGTGTAGACGTTACTAAGGATATGTACGATATTTTCGTAGAATAATACACGTAAGTTGGATATTCAGTTACATTGTCAAAAACTTTATATACATGTCTATGTAAGTATTATGGTTATAATAACATGTTTTTAAATTATGTTATCTAATATTAGTCATAAAATGTAAATAGATATGATCCTTGTTGGTTGAAATAAAAATTATTATTATTATTATTATTATTATTATAAATTACTCTCTCTTTAGAATACGCGTGATCGTATAGTCGTTAAAAGGTACTCGTAGCCTTAAATTTTAAATTAAAACAACGTCTATCTGTTCATAAAAGTGTAACAATCTTTGACATTCTGGTGAACTCGCTTTAAATGGGTGCTTAGTACTGCAAACATTGCATACCTACCTGTACTTAATAGGCTTTGCTTGGACCTATCGTTACTTATCATTACTTAAATATTTCAGGCTCGAGGTAAAGAGATGTTGCTTTTCATTAACTTTAAAGTAATATTTTAAGATAATAAAAATTCTATAAAATATAGTCTGGGAAGTTAAAAAAATGTTTATTCTTTTGCTATTTGCAAATACATAAATATATTACCATGTACTTTTTTTAACTTTAATAGGTACGAAATTTTACTAATCACTATAATTATTTATTGTGTGGCCTGAAACTAGTATTAACCAATTTTTATTTGTTATTATATATCAGCTCACTGTTTACTTCAAACCGGCGCCGACGACATTTAAAAGTTAAAGTGACTTGTTTCCTTGTACCTAAACGAATTAATCTTAATATAGGTCTATTAATAGGTCTTGCAAATTAAAATAGTAAGCACTATATTAATATGTATATTATTTGTGTTTTAGGTACATGGTAGTTACGCAACTTTTATCTGCACCGAAATACATTCACGATGTTTATCTAAGTGCAATCTATCATATGTGCCAAAGGTCGTTTTCTAAGGTCAAATCCCATAAATTCAATTTTTCCGACTTGTATCAGGAAGACCAAACAACTTTTGTCAAAATGAGCAATAAGAAAGCTAATCAACGTTAGACAATCGATTAACTGTCAAACACAATCAACCCTTGCCAACGTCCAAAAAATATGCAGTGTTTGATCACTGGATATAAAAATAATTCTTTGCTATTGAAAATTTAAAAGACAGTAATTTTCACTTGGATCCCCAAGAAAATAAACGCTCTAAAAGGCGGGTTTTTTGTTAAATAGGCTTGCGTATGACTATGGGATCACCTGATAGTAAGTGAGGTGTAAAAACAACAACAACAACAACACCGTCACGCCATTTCCCTAACGGGGTAGGCAGAAAGCAGTGAAGTGTAGTGTAAGATATAGCATGCTTGCCTATAAAATGCCTATTCACTCTTGTTTTGAATAATCCCATGTTATAAGTATCGGAAAAGATAGGGACCAGCGGGGAGCTCCATTCCTTGGCTGTCGGCACCAATATCGTTTCTTTTGTCTTATCGGAGTAACGGTGGTATTGATAAGTTTATGTATTTGAAATCCTATCTTTCAATGCACCATTATTGAGCAATTGGGTAAGAGTATATCTATCTTCATATGAGAAGAGTGCTATTGTAAAGGGAACAGGCCTTTTTCTGCAACACGATAATTCAAGAACGCTCTAAGTAAGACGACCTTTGGAGAAAATAATTCGATAAGGTGGGTGTTAACTACCTTATCCATTATGTTTGCCCGACATTGGAACATGAGATTTCCATTTATTCCTATCGTTGCCACATTCTATGCGGCAAAAGAAAATGAAAATTTGCACCCTCGGTGGCAGAAGGTTGTTTGTAACGATTGATTATAATGGATTACAAATAAAAACATATTAAATATTTTTGTTACACGTACAAAGACTATATTAACCACTGTTCAGCCTATTACGATTACTTATAATTTATTTCTTTTTCAGGTTCCAAATGGATTAAACTGTGCCCCATGCTTGATTCGACTTGATGGGTATCCATTATCTATTGATGAGAGAAGAAAAAAATTCAGCTGGATGAAAATATTAATTTCAGTTTTAAAATATTGTACCTACTTTGTTCAGAATTTGATTATGTCCGAGCGACTGCAATAGGTACTTAGTATTTGTATCGTTTTCACATGAACTAGACCCGTTTTTAAAGATAATTTTCTTTCAATCTAAGAGAATAACAGCGGTAGGTATTTTGAATGATACATACTTTCCAAGCAGTGGTTAAGTAATAAAGATACGGGTATTGATTTAGAAGAACAGCATTTATGATTATGTTCTTCTAACACTTGTCAGACTGCAGCCTGGTTTTACAACAAAGCAATTAATACAAACTGTTCAGTCAAGTAACAACCTGTTAGCCATCAATCATTTAGTTACTCATCAATCAAACTGTTCGAAATATAGATGAAGGTGATTCATTCTTGTAGCCAGAACTCTTCGTAACTCTTCGGCATAGCAATCTTTGAAACGAAGAACATTGTTACAATATAAGGAAACGACACTCGACAGTACGTCAACAAGAATATTATTCATACCAAGGCGGGGCTGTCTCAGTGTGGGTGGGAAATAATGCCCGCATCGAATTTATGACGGTATTCATAATGAGAGACAGCATGACAGCATTAATTCACCTGTTAATACATACCTACCAATGTTTTACCCAAACGTCAAATGGAACAGGTATTTCTAGTTATGCTTGACAAAGCTTCTTCACAATTACTCACAAAACCCGGCAGATACCGATAGCCCCTCAAGAAGTGCGGGTTTTACCCATTTTTGACCAGTCACTTGATTTAAGCTCATTAACTCGCATAGGGAATTTTGCTATGGTCATGCGGTCAGATGATCAATATTTTATTTGGTGTTGATTGTTACAGATGAAAAATATTTAGGTACCGGCAAGATGAAAAATGTTATCGACTTGTATAGGTATTTTATTACACTGTAGGTATCTGTATAAGCGCAAAGTTTATTGACCTTACCGAGCTTAATATTTATTACTTAACTATATGTGTCGTAAATATTCATGCCTAAATTAATTGTTTTAAAACCGTCGATTTATGATGATTTGAGTAATTTTATGATATATCATAAATATCAAATTTCGGTAGGTAAGGTAATATTTACCTACATATTTTTTATCAAAGTTTTCGATGAAAATCAATAATGATAAAGACGGTTTTCATTATGATAACAATGCTTCACATTCTTAACGTTCTTTTGAAAGCAACAAAAATATTTTAAAAACCGTTTACCACGCATATCAGTTGCTTATCCGGAAGCAAATTGAACATGGAATCCAAAAAAGCTAAATTTAATATCGCGCTGGCCAAATGAATCGACAAATTTAGGTATGTTGAACTAACTACGATGCATTCAAACCCTAATACTGAAGGGCACAAATTAGCATTCAATTTGAATAGTATGTATCTTTAACTTTTTATCGCCATCGTCTTTTTATCTATTAATACACAAGACAAAACATCGGTATAATAGCAAAAGCGATGATATTACCTAAGTGCTTATTTCGTAGAGTTTTTTAATCGGCTAGCCTGAATAATGTCACGATTTATCGCGTGCAAATGTTTGGTTGGTGTATTCACCTAATAATAATATGAAATAAATATAAAAGCAGTTGCTTACGGAATTCATTATAAAACAATTATCTTTACAGTTTAAAGGTTGAGTCAACTGGGAAGATTTTCTTAAAAGCATTCTGTAAGGTTTTTTATTTGAATATGCCTCCACATATCAAACCCATTAATCATTATATGCGGATAATATTAAAATTCCTCGTCGTGGTCGTGTGTGCCATTTTATTTGTTTAGGATCTTTGAAACTGCAAAACGATGTTGTGGCCCATGAGATGAAATTGTTTTGTTGCTTGAAATGTGTAATTAAATATTTTAAAACAAAATGGTACTAAAGAAGCTTAAACTTAAAGTTTATAAAAAAAAACGCATTTTATTCGACAACTAAGCTAGCTGTAAAATAAATTTAAAACATAGATATAATAATTTAATTTCTAGTTCCTATGGTAAACAACAACTGTAAGAATAACAATTACTTATTTTAAGCAATGACAACATGACAAGTTGTAGATACACTATTCAGTTATATTCCACAAATACTCTGGTATTATGAAACTATGTATGTCAAAAGTTAAGTAACAAGTCTAACTTATTCATTTCATATTTTAGTATCATAACTACAAATCTCCGTTAGTCGTACGTGTTCAAAATAAATCACTAGATGAACGTGCAGTTCGTTGACTCCGAAACGATATAGGTACCTATTATTATGTCTTATCTGAAGTTTCGAGAATTTTTTACAGCACGTTCGTTAGTGCAAAGTAATCAAACTAATATAAAATTTTCAATTTTTGATTAAGTTTAAATCGTTGTATAAATGTTTTATGACTAATAAAATTAGTTCTAGCATATATTTCTAATTCTAAATTCCTAACGTTAAACTTTAACCTTTTTAACTAGTGTACCTACTTTAAAATTTTAACTAGTTGTCGAAAACTGGTCTTCTCAAGATGTCACCGTCTCCGTAAAATTGGAAAAGGTATTAAGGCCAGCAAATTTCGTTAAAACATTTAAGTAGATCAGTATAAAAACTTACGATGGACTGGTTGGCGGAGTTTGTATGAACTAAAACTATTGGACATAGTATTGTTAAGGTTCAACGTGTTTGAAATAAAAGTTTTTAAAAGTATAATTTGTAAACCTACAAGAAAAAATTTACAATTTGTATAATCGTGTCATGGCGCAGAGACAGTTTATGACAATCATGTCATTCGAATCATCAGCGGGAATTTCTGTATCTCATTTGTGTTCATCCGCAACATTCAATCAAAAAAGAGACGAGTAAAAACACTCAGGTGTTAAAACGTATCGCCGGCACAAAGGCGATTTAATTTTCAAGTTTATCCTGAATTTGGGTTTTACTGATAACGTAATTCATCACCAACGTGCTCCATGACCACTATAGAGTAACAAAAAAAGTCGTTCTAAATCAGACACTAGATTTAAAGTATACATATATATAGCTATACCTGTGTCGGAATTCCACACAAATGCCAATGACGAAACCTATAGGTATGGAAATGCAATTAATTCGAAGAGCAACGGGTATTTTCTCATTGCGGATTTTTTTTTTCACGGGGAATATAAGTATAGAGTATTTAAAGGATAAAGAATATAAACGAATAGCCTTATAATAATTGATACACTATTGGGAATTACGAAGGAAAATAAAGAGGTTTCCATATTTGAAGTGGTATTTTTGGAATATTTTATGTTTTACATACAAACCTACAACATAATTGGTAGCTCTAGCATCTTCCGTATGCCTTGCTTTGCAATATCTGGAAATCTAACTACTTTTAACTGAAGCCCTGCGGGCAGTAGAGTAGTGAGAAGTTGTAATTGAGAAATTGCTTGCGAAATCCTAATAATATATAAACTAAGCATAGACTTATACTGACCAGAACACTAATAAGCTACATATATTCATTTGTAAATAAGCATATAAATAATTGAAACACCCAGACACAGAACTATTTATTCGTACTCATGTCACTTAGTCCTCGATGGGAATCAAACTCATTACCTCCGGCTCAGCAGTAAGGTTCATTGACCACTATACTTGTAAGGACTTTAGATTTATAATATTGTGTAACTATAGCTGGTGTTATGTAAGTAAATGATCGGTTGAAAAGGTATGTGAACACATACTATTTCAACCGTTAAATATTATATTTAGTCAACCTTGAACTTTTGTGTCAATTAGATAGTAATGTTTAAAGTAATGGTGAACGTAAATTTTTATTGTAATTGTTTATATTTGAGGCCTAAATAATTGCGATTGCCGAATAAATAACCTCGGACAAATTTTAGAGCAGTGGCTCTAACATTATGAAATAACTACGTACATGTACTTATTTTACTTTGTAACCTACATAATTTTAATAACGAATTTAATTTTATGATTCAACTTTAATGTATTGTTTACTAAAAATTTTACTCGAATGGATTTTTAGTTACAAACGTCCCAAGCTGTGTTTATATCAATAACACCTTTGTGGCAAATGTTAATAATTTGTAAAACAACTTTTCCTTCAAAGGTTCCTGCTTATAATCTGTATAAAAGTAAGTATTGTAATCGTTTAATGTAAGGAAATTTAAAGGTGATCATGTTATTCAAAACTTGGCTCTCCTTAAGTTTGTATTTCAAGATTTAGGTACACACGTCACTCTGTGATATTGTTACATAACAGGTTTTTCTAGAAGACCACTTTGTTGTCAAATTAACCCAAAATGGTGTGACCTGGTTGCTAAAAATAGCTAAATTTAAAATGTAGGTGGATAATGAAGTAGTCCTTTTTCGTGACTAACGTGATATGTATGTCTTTTTTTGAATAACATCATTTTTATATGAGGAGTAGGTAATAAGTATTGAGATACTAAACAGTATGTTTGTGTTTTATTTAATACATAAACGAGTAGGTACGAGTAAATATTGGCGGTACCTTTAAATGTAACGCAAAATGTATAAATATTGATTTTAAAAATAATTTCTGTACACCGTACCGTTAACCAATTATCCGATATTTGTTAAAGCGATTTGGTTACCTCCTTATGTAAATAAAAGGTATTTTACAAATTGAATGTAAAATTTATTTACCCCGTCCACATAACGGCATCGAATATTTGCTGAATAAGGAATAAATACTCAATAAATATTATGTATAAAGCGTAACGGGGCACAACAAAGAATATGGTAAACTTTGTAAGATTATATAATTTTAGTTCGGCTACGGTTGTAGGTAATATTGTGTTTACTGCCGCCAAGGGGCAACGTAATGAGAGGAGACCCGAGTTCAGTTGTGTAACAAGTGTAAAGGGTTGAAAAAATGTTCCTAATGTTATATTGCCGTTCCCGTGTCATGGACACATGCGTTCGGAAACAAGGAGATAAACTTAGTTTTCATAATTGATGGCAATTCTCGTTCTTCAGTTGTACATGTGACTAGGTTCTATTTCTTAAAAAAATCATGCTTATATTACATATTACGTGTACCAAGTATACAAAGTTCACTAACGGTCCCCTTTTCCACGTACCGCCCGTTCTTACCTTAAATTTTTATCCTCCTTCCTGTGCCCAAATATTATCTGTTAGACATCGTTAGGAAAGTAGAAATCCTTGTTCTGTTTATTTTTGTGTTACGATGTGCATAATAAATAATATGATATTATAAAATTACTAGTATAAATTTATATGTTTTATCTATCATAAATTAAAGCGAATTGCAAACGTGAGTTGCAAGTTCGCCAATCTCTATATCTGCCAACCCTGAACAACACGCAACTGAGGTCTTAAACTTTAGCATGAAGGCAGTAAAACAAACAGATTATCGTTGTACACGTGGCACTTATCGGAAATTATTATTTTGTTTATTGTTGGGGTTATTTTGATTAGATATACCTTGTTATGCTCTCGTCCGCGCTTGTTTCTAACGACATAATGCTCTTTTTTGCAATGTCACGAACTCATCCCGAATTATATAAAAAGGCATAAAATTACTGTCAACTGAAACAGCAAGGCGTTCCAACTCTGATGCTCTGATAAATAATCGGCATTACGAGGACAACCCATCAAAGTCAGAGCGAGAAACGAGAAACGAAAAATTACTCAACAAAACGGCTCTCTAACTGACCCTGTTCACCTGGTTCTCGATAGGTATTTTCATATCCATTTCTGTATTGATTAGTAACCAACTATGGCGTATTCTGTTGTTGGGCTTTTCCGGTAGTAATATATAGGTTACAAAAGATGGCATACCCACGCAATCCTTCAAAGCCGCCGCTCATCGTTCATTGCATTATTTTTAAATCCTTAAAATTTAAGACCTTTTTAACACCTCTTTTAAATCTGGTATGTGTGCACACCTTTGAAAAAGAAACACGTTACAAGGAAAATTGTTTCAAAAATTGCGCTTCCGTGACAGGAACGGACGCGTGAGATAGATAGATTTACAAGGACGACCACGCGATAGTTCTGGTGTTTAAGGACCTCTTTATTGGGTAAGCGATGATTTATCATCCCTCTCGTGGACTTCAAGCTTTCCTTACTAGCAGAAAGTGGTAATAGTGGAAAGTAAGTTAATTTCGGCCAACCTATCAATACATTATTTGTAGTAGCTAAATTATGATTTCGTTAAGGTAGCAACTGTATCCAAGATGGCATTTGTGTCAAAACTTCGAAAATCGATCTATATGCCTATATAGGTACATAAGGTTCTGACAAACAAGCAAGTAATGGAAAACATAGTTGTTTATCAATCCGATAACCTTATAAGTAAGCAAATAAGTATTAAGCATTTGGTGTGTCTACAAATTGAAGTATGTTATCTGCTGTTGCTATTACACTGTTTGGATTTTGCTGGTAGTGCTACATTTATTGACGTGGATACTAGATATGTTGTTATATCATTATCCCTATAGTTTATTTATATTTCATATGTAATGAATTGTTTATTATTTGTAACGGTATCGTTTTCCAGTAATTTCTCTTTCTTTTAACAGATATACATTATTTTAGATCTCAATCAGTTTTTCAGATTAGTCGTTCTAGTTATAATTGGAGATGAGAAAATCATATATGTACTGACGTAAAAATAAAAAGGGACACAATTATGGTCAGCATAATGCCAAATTCTTTTTTTTTATTTATGCAAACGAGCGAGCAGCTCCGACAAGATAACAATAGACAATTCGGCGCTGCCACCCATGAAGCTCTGCGACTTGATCTGTGATTGCTGGTGTGAATTACTTAAGTTGGTAATTGGGGTTACTATGAATAATAATGGATTACTATTAATTATAGTCGTTCATTGTCGATTGAATTCTAACACGGACAATTAGCCGCAATGAAAAGCAAGATATGGTTTTCACCGAATTTATCATTCCCCAATTATGGGATAAAGTTAACAGTTTGTATTGAATTTTAACAATAAGTTATGTTGTGGTAATAAGTGCCCCAAAACAATTGAGTAGCATTATATTAAATTTTGAAGGTTAAATCGCCTAAACTCCTATGAGGAAGCTGGTCGTAGGCAGAATCTTCGCGGCCGCTCTTAAGTTATGAATAACAGTAACGTAGGCTTTTGCTGTGATGTGACATAAGGACTCCTTTCGAAGTGATGCAATTCTCTCTCTATTTTGCTGCCATAATGTCTTTATCTCCGAGTCTGCAATTATTACACAGAATTACTAATAGTCGTGTTTAAAAATAGGTCAGTCAAAAGCATACTTATAACTTGAGCTTTGGTTGTAGGCGCAATTAACAGTTTTGCTATGTTTTATTGCCAGGCGTTTTGGGTTACACAAGCTCGAAGCAGGACACGTCGCATCAATTGATGTGCATCAGTCATAACTATTCGTACAAATTCACGTAACCATTGAATTACGTTTTTAAGTATCGTTTAAAAAAATATTTAAATCTAACCAGCATTGACGGTCTCCTCTAATTCAGGTCCCATAGTGAGTTCAGGATCTCCTGACACGACGCAGGTGATCTTTTCAGGTCCAACTTCGTAGTGCATAATTCCCTTGTTGTCTTTTTTGAAACTATAGTCGTATGTGGCAGTACCTGCTACGCCTGCGAATAGATATAAAAATATGTATAACATCTTATTGAATCCCACAGCAACAATAATTAAAGCTGCAGTTTTATAGAAAGAATAAAAATATTGAAAGTTCGGACCGACGACCGTGAACTTCTGTCTGCGTTCATTCTCGAGGACGTAGTTTGCTCTTATTCTATGCGAAAACATATTTGTAAAGTCAATGCTACAAACATATATGTTTTGATGTCTAAGTATAAGTATAATATTAATTACTGTTCGTTAGTAAGCGCATCACTCGAGATCGTGGACCTATGTTATTATTATTATTATTTAGGTCGGTAGGCTTGAGCTTTACGGCTCAGAGTATGTCAAACTGTACAGGTTGTTTGTGGCTAAAGCCTGGCTATAGTTCGCCATGTAACCCTATTGCCTTAATAAAGGCTAGTATTTTTATGGATGATGTTGCTAATTGTTGGTAATGGTGGATGTAATTCATATATTTACTCCGACTGGTGTTTACTTGTAACGCCATCTTCAAAATAAACTCACATGTTGACTATAAGATTTCCAATTAGGAGCGCAGGACACCACAACATCCACAATCAACATTGCTCAGTAGCAGAAATAGGTGCTGCGGTAAGTGGGTAAGAGAAAAACAGAACAGGTCAATCCGCTATAGTTTGTAACATTTGTTATTAAGAGTTTTATCAAATTTTTCAATTTCAATCAGTTTATCAATTTACAGACGTGGCTGAAACTACAATACTTTTAAAAAGTTATAGCTATTTGACTTTGGGTAAAGATGGTTTTATAAATACATTATTTTCGTAAACCTACAACATAAATTCAGGAAAATTATAGATGGCCACTTAGCATAAATAAGGTGGAAGTCTGTTTGCTTTTTGTGTATAAATATATATGCTATGTTTTTTTTCATTATGAATAACTGTACTTACTTCCCTTAAGTGTAAATGTCCCGGAGAAAGATTTCGCTTTCTTGATCAATTCCGCAGTAACCTCTCCGGTTACATTTATATCTGCACTTGTAGTCAACACTACGTCTTGTTTTACTGTGTCCATCCTGTGGAAGAAGTGTTCGGATTTGCATTGTCAGTAATCGTCAAAAATCTCCGTAGTAAAAAGCAGTTTTAAATTCTTACTTGAAATCTGAAAATCGCTGATCCTTCAGGCCCTTTATCACCAAATTTTTAAAGTGGAATATCAAGCCTGATCCAGGAACTTCGAAATCAGTAGATGCAATCACCATAGGGTCAATAGCTCGTATGTCATATTCTGGTATACCCTTACATGTATTCGATAAGAATTCACTCGTGGTCTTCGTCAGACAATCAACGTCATCGGTCCTGCATGGTGTGAGTAGAGAATCTACAAAAAACGATATTTTTATGATCGTAATATAAATTGACCGAAGAGTAATAAAGAAATATTAAATTAACAGGTCAGGTTCAATAATTACAGGTATCCAACCTCTAATAAATCGAAAGGTAAAGGAAGTGTGAGTAGGAAGATGTAAAGGAAATTGGAATGCTTCCCATGCACGCATTCAATAAATACAGCACTTAATTGAATGACAGTAAATATGTAAGTCAGGTGTATAAAAAACTTAAGATGTATAAACAAAAAATTACTAATTACTAATATAAGTATTATCCAATGTATTTGTGTCTAGAGTTTTAAATACTTAGTTCTATTTAATTGGACAATTACGTAGTCTAGCATCGCCGAAAATTCGAAGAATTTGCTTTTACCTAATAATAAATAATAATAAACAATAATAATTCATAATAATAAACAAATAATCCCTGGTAGGTAGATATAATGAATATCAGCAATTAACGCTCAGTAAGTATTTACATACCCGTAAGACTCAATTTCAAGAAAGAAGTTAACCTTACTTGTACAAACTGTGCTTATCCAAAAACACGTGTATTCATTGTAAAATCTAAAATGACATCTGGATGTTTAAAATGTTTAGCATGTTAAAAAATTAGTCTGTAATAAAATAAAAGATAATTAAGTAGTAAGGTATGTTTATTAGAGATTCTTTACTGCTAGTGGATATTTATTACACGAGTGTGACATCATATTTATAATTGTCTTCCAGAACTGGACACTTTTGCTGTTATTCCGATTTTGACAAACAATTGCGGGTCACAGACCTTTTTTATCTTTACAAAACATGCAGAGATTGCGGATGCACGATCATAATTCAAATCATAAAATTGGTGACAATTGATCAACAACGCTCGCACACTCGGAAGGTCGTGCGGAGTGTCAATCATTTTTCCTCCTCTTTATTATACTTGATGAGGGATCAATTGGACTAACACATGGTAAATTGGCTCGTTGTGGCATATAGTGTCCATTTTACCTTTACGTACATTGATATTTAATAATATAAAATACTATGTGTGTTCGAAAGGGTGTAACTAAAAACTGATCCAACGAATTTTACTATGGGAATATTTTTTTACTTTTCTTATTGTTTCTTGTGGCTAAGTTTAATCTAGGCATTGACTGAGTACTTGTTTAAAGCTCTTACTTAGCAAACTTGACGATTCCTTAAGTACTCGTTTCAGAGCCGAGTAGGTACCGACTAACTTCTATACTTGATATATGGTAGGCAATGTAGAATTGTTTATATTCAAACGTACACTAAGTACACGTAGACATTCTGTGGTTCAACCTGAGCACATTAATATCGAACCTCAAGTAAAACTACAATCAACATTGGAAATTGGCTACTCTGAGATAAGTTTATACACGGTTTCGTGCATCAAACCTGCATAAACTTGGCGAAATGTGGCTAAAATTAAACCGAGTAAAACTCTGTATTTAGTTACTCGGCATGACTTGATCTCGACCCATTTTTGGTTTACATTTACGCTCCACGGAGCGAGCGGGAACACCTAGTTGTTATATAAAATAGTTTGACTTTTATTTGAACTACACATTCATGGATACTAACTATATTCCGCTGTCAAGAGAAATTTAGGTCGGATTTCATTTTGTCATAGAATATATTCTCAACGAAAAAGAAATTATGTAAAAGCAGCCTTTGTTTTCCATGTTATGCTTATATTTGGATAGTCATATTATTTATGATTTTGAAAAAT
>DWEM01000230.1:0-22044 GCA_018245935.1 Agara belti belti
CCGTTATGGCAAGTTAATTTAAATTTTAGTTATAAAACGCACGTAACAAGTCAGAGGTACGTGTCAGGATTGATCCCAGACCCCCCCGAGTGGAAGGCTAAATTCAAACCACTAGACTATCACTGCTTGAAATAAAAAGTGTTTGTAAAAAAATTATGAAGCTATTTCGGAACATTTTAATAGCTAGATAGACATAACTTTAATATATTGAGAAATTTTTAGTAATATGTAGAATAAAATAGGTCAGGATCCCAGAACAAATGAGCAAACACCGTAATAAACAAACTTATGTTTTTCTATAGCTGCCTGTCGGTAACTACTAACCTAAATGTCCTGGGTTCGATTTCCATCCAAGACAAATATTTAATTAGAACGAATGTATTTTGTGTCTTGGCGTAAAAACATATGTATATATTTAGAATCCAATTAAAATTTTTGCTGCCTTATTCCGTCTGTCTTAATATCCGGGTACAAGGTACCTGTTAGTCGACTAATGTTTTCATATAAAATGTACAATGTTGAAGTGCTTGTACTTCAAATGTTTTCTGTTCAGTGTTTATATAGCAGAGAGTGCGTGGTCCCACGCGCAGCAAGCGTGACGCCCTGCCTTTGGATTACTTCGATCTTCGTTATTTACATCGATTATTCAACGTACTTCTAAATTGGTTTATTTTCATTGCTAATTCATTGGCCGCTCGGTTTAGTGGGTATCGAACCGGACTGCTCAGCTGCGGGTCGTACGTTCGATTTTGACCTGGACAAATTTGTGCGATGAACACGCATATTTGTTCTGTATCTATATGCGTATGTATTTAAATTTTTGTTTATGGAGTTTATCAGTTGTCTGGTCACTATAGCGTAAGCCTGGCTCAGTGTCAGATGGCTGTGTGCGAAGATCTCGCGAGAAATTGTTGATTTTACATTATTTTCGTCGTGTTTTGAACTTCCAAGGTCATCCGAGGTATTCCAAGGTTGCGTTATCGCAGCGGAATAAATACTGGCGAATATTATAAATACAGTCGTTCAAAATACAGCAATTCATCATTACTAAATCAACATGATGTGCTCGGACCGTTCCGCCGCGCTCGGGTGGCGTTACCATCAATCACGATGTGTCAGAGACTGACACACCAATGTCACGGCTGAGGGCTCTCGGGTTTCATCACGCGACGTTTTATTTCCGAACTGCCAAGTTCTGAAAGATTTCTCGGTGAAAAGCGTAAAAAAAACCTAACGCGTTTCCAATTTTGACAAATACCGAGAATTATATCTTGACGTGCTGTGCAGTGTAAAGTGACTGCCAATTTTGCTGAAGTGACATAAATTTACACACGCTCAAAGCGTGTATAATAGACGTTACTATCTCAGTCCTCAGGAGTAGCTACGCATCTATCATCCTCTGATGCGACGAATACTAACCAACTGCACTCATACTAACACATATTTACTGGACTAACGTTACTAACATTCCCAATCCTAACGTCCCATTGCTTTCTAGGTTGTTGCTCTCATAAAAAAACCCAAACATAAAACTAATATTCATTCTCATTACAATATTTGGGTGGGAATTGAACCCACAACCCTGTCTCTGCTAATTAGGTTCATTATCAACTTTGAGATCAGATGGCCGTGTAAAAATTGCCCCAAGGATTCGTGAAGCATATTAATATTCGAAAGGGGAAACTTTGCATCCGTTTTGAAGCACGCGTGGAACATTTGACAAAAAGAGAGATATTTGACAAAGTTTGGAGGAGGTTTGGTTGGTTGGTTGGTTTGGAGGTGTGGAGAAAACAAATATTTATATGTAATATTTGTTACAAAAAATGTACTAAGTTAAATAAAATTAAAACATGCAGTTATTGCTTATGTACGCATTGTCAATGTGGGCGTACAATTCCGAGGAAATTTAAAAAATGAGTTTTATCACTTTCTAAATATTCTTTAATCAAACTACCGCTCATTATTGGTAATACCAAATTCAAATCAACTGTTTAAACAGCTTAGTGAAAATACTTATTCATTCCTTTCTTATAAGGTGGAAACTCACAAGTTAATTAGTGTTATAATGAAACAATAATTTAAGTTACGCGCGCCAAGTTCCACTCTCTGCGCTATTTCAGGCCGGCCCAGAAACGGCGTGACGTCAATGGCGGCACAGTTTCCAGTATCCAGCCAGCAGGACGCAGCTTTAATGGTGTGTCATTATGCTGATTTATTAAAGGGAGCATGGTTTTTTGATCGGTAGGAGCATACGGTATTTGCGTACATGTGATGTGGTCCTGGCACACTTCTTTTATTTTCCGCCTTCAATTAAAATTGGCATATATCATCTACAAGTAGCTGTTACCCGCGGCTTCACCCGCGTGTTGTTCACACGTCATACCATTATTGCCCCTGTAACGCCATCTGTAGTGCTTATTTGATTAAAACGTGTTTTCCTGTGAAAGTTAGATATTTTCACGCGAAAAGGAGTAACCTATGTCACTCTCCAAGTCTTCAGCTATCTCCATACTAAAAATCACACTAATCCGTTGCTCCGTTTTGACGTGAAAGAAAGACAAACAAACAAATACACTTTCCCAAGACAAACAAACAATACCTCTTTACCACGAACAAACAACCACGCATTGCTGTGGTTCAGTTAATTTGCAATAAAGAAATATTGAGATGATTAATCGAGATAAAACTTGTCCTAAGATAATTGCGTCCAGAAATCAGGAGCCAGGTCTCGATTCACAAATGTCAGTTCTAGCGAAACCTATGAGGATGCCACGAATTTATTTATTAATGACTAAATTTGGCACCACATCAAAAGCAGTTGAACTTTGAGGAAAAATAAAAACTCAGTATATTTTTTAAACGACAACATTTAACCATTACTGCTAAATTTATTAATATTTCGAAGGGCCAACTCATTCATTAGTCTATATTGTCTATGACTCGTGACTACTTTATAAGATGTCATAGATACTAGTCGTTGCCGGCGAATACATCCGCGAAGAAAATGAAATGATTCCCGTAAAATATTTGATTAAATGAAATGTTTCACGAATTTAACATTTGAATTCCTTTTCTATGATTTAGCTTTTACGGTATTTTTAATATTACTATGATATTTGTAATAAGATTAAGCTGTTCAACAAACTGAACTCTAGTCTGTATTTGCATTTACGATTGGAGATACAATTCGTTCTCCAAAAATTATATTAAAAAAAAACAATCGCCACAATTTTCTATATTACCTACGTAAGTCGTTGTACTCGGATTTTTTAATGTCAATCGTGGTTTCTCTTGATCGTTCTGGATACCCGCCAAGGTTAACAGTCATTGCCAATTAAAATTGTCGCTTTTCACGTTATTATGGTTTCGCTTCGTGTTTTAAACGGTCATACATCATACTTCCTGACAATTCCTGTGAAGAAAACTCTCTCAAAACCTTTTGCTTTTAAATGTGATTTATGCGTCATTAACGCACTTGACGGAAAGGTCATTGACACAATACTATTATAATTGTACATTTATGATAGAATTTATAAGGAAATATTAGAAATAACTTCACTTCAAACACGGTTCTCTGAAACCCAAAGCAGTCAGAGCTGTCCTATGTGCTACGTAGCTGAATATGAGCGAAACCTAGCGTAATATTAACTAACTTTTACCGACTTGTCAAAAAGCAACAAAGGCATTATTTTTTTATTAATGATAAACATAAATCTAAAATTTCATTTGTCTAACTTCCAAACCGACTAATTTTCATACAATCTCTCAACACCTATTTTACTGTTCTAACTAAATTCCTTCTTAGTGCTCACTTACACACTTATGTGCAACATTTCGGGATTCTAGGATCAGCGGTCTCGGCTGTGCGTTGATCTCTAACTAATCTGTGAGACCGGCTGTATAAATTATTGCATATCTATTGATTCATTGCCGAGTTACTTGACTAATACGTCCGGTACGATAAAAGATCTGTAAGTTGGCTAACCTGTATTTTAAAAGCGAATACGCGTTTTTTCACACTTCGTTGGATTTTTTGTTGAACATTGACAATGTAAACGTAAGCAATGATTTTTATATAAATATTATCTTATGTATGTATAGCACATATTACATATAGGTTTTTGGTTTTTGCACTCCTTATTCATATAAACTATTACTTTGCTTGTCACAATCCTCTGTGTGCGCAATGCTTAGAAAGGGGTTCTATCATGACTATCTTGACTTCAGACAAATGACTTTAGAAACTTGACTAGACGATGATTAATTTCGTATAATTAATTGTTATTAATAGTAGGAGATTATGAATGGATCCAGCCGTCTATACAGCGAGTCAATAGATTTATTTTAGTCTTCACTCGAGCGCAACAGGTGGGTACTGTAGAATAACAGATAAATAACGTATTGTCGCCCTTTAGCATTAAAACATTTTAATGATCGTGACAGTAGCCACGGTTATGTAAAAGCCGACACCTGTTTCGGCTGACAATTTACACAACGCAGTTGAAATTCAAGGTAAAGGCGGCTGAAGTTCAGGATTTTTTTACACGTCTTATATTAGCTTCGCTTGTCACTACGAGTATCTATCTATGTATGTAAGGGAATCGTACACTCATATTTAAAACACTTCTTGCGGTCCGATTTGCGTAAAATTTTGTACATGTGTCCAGATCCAACGACAATACAATATTTTTTATTATATAAAAAAACAATAAAAAATAAAATAAATAACTGTATTTTAAAAATGCCCTTTATTTCTAAATTTATTTTCCACATTTTAGTTTGAATTGCAAGGATAGCGCGTTTTTTTAGTTTTTCAAACTATTCATTTAAAAGTCAAAGACTGTATTTTGTTTATTTTTGTCGTAACATTTAAAATGTAATAGTTCCTATACAATACATTACCAACTTATTTATTAACTAGCTGAGCTACGTAGTTTCATGCACGTGGCAGTATTTTCACTCGGCTCTGATATAGGTATAACATCTCAGGGCATGTAGGTACACAGCTTTTAATTCTATTATTAAATCTTCATACCAATTTTAATAGTTCCAAGTTGAAAAATGACGAACTTTCATACAAACTTTCATCCCCTATCATTACACCTTAATAATATTCAAAAAAGAATACCTTAACGAATAATATTCAAAAAAGTTCGATGTAGTAATAATTTTTTTACTACGCATATTAAGGTAATTTGAATTGTTACATTCCTCACCTAAAATTACAGTATTTCATATCATCCCTATTCATCCCTATCGACTATGAATTTTCAAAAATCCCTTCTTATTATTCACTTATGTCAGCCTTTTTGTAAAATTCCATGCGTTTGAACTCAGTGGATTCGGCTGAAAGTTGATCTGTTAGTCTACCAGTAATTTTCTTCTATTTTATAGAAATTAGAGATTAGATATTATTTTTATATATATAAAAGGTAATGCGTAATGCATAAAGATCGTGGGTGCGTTAAGGATGATTTAGGAATTACTCCAACAAAATCCCACTGCACTTCAAGACTCATCGGCGCGGTTAGTGCGTAGGCGGCGCCTTAGCGTCTAAAGAATGTTCTATATTTTAAATTTGTAAAATACCTTAAGCTTGAAATGTGTGCATTTTTCAAGCTTAACATTATGCAATTGTTGCTTTATATTTGCCTATGCTTATACTTACTTGTCGCTTCCCATTTGGCAAAAACGAGATCAAACGATAGATAGCTCTTATTTCATAATAATAACTAATATGTTTCATAAAAATAATATAATAACTAAAAAAATACAAAATACTAGCAGTAGAAATTCGAAGTAGAGAACATTTTAAAATAACTCCTCGGCTTCTTTCAAAATAAAAATCTAATAAATTCTTCTAGTAATTACTTACTAAAAAGAAAGTCCAAAACTTTTATTGTCTTTATTGAGTCTCAATAAACGTTATACACAATGTACTGACACGAATGATGCGTAATCGAGTAAAATATTTTAATGACATTTATAACATTTAATGACAATAATATAATGATAGTTATCACAATAATGTTTGCCACAACACGTAAATGGTAAATACAACATACATCGAAGATTCCTTTGACATCAAGCGAGATATATACAATGATAATGGCGTCGGCTGCCTCTTCTACTTCCTTCTTCTTATGGTAAATGATCAGTAATAATACATTTTATATGTGGGCACGCTAAACACATAGTCCAGGGAGGGACCTCTGGACTGGAAGAAATGGTTCTCGTAACTATAAACACGCCCCCTGTACCTGCGTAAACAATTTATTCTCATTACGTCATCACACGATGAGTATAATGATCGATCGATCATCTAATGATACTAGCGATCGAATAATGATAGTACTAGGTAATGATGATGGCTTGTCTAATGATAAACACTGTTAACTTTCGTGATGTCGGAAGGGTGGCACACACACGAACACTTTTATTAATAATCTACTATTGTTATTATATTCTGGAATGGAATGAGGTATTACTATCCATCTGATTTGTTATAACTATGAGTGTAATGTTACGTCCATTAATGATGAAGATGTGAATGCAATTGGGTTGTAATTTTGATTGTCTACTTTTTATACCTGGATTTTTATATAGTACGGCTATAACAGTTTACGGTTCTAAGCAGTCGTAAGGCGAAACGTTTAAAATACGATTATTTTTAGTAAAAAGCCAGTGCATTCGGCCAGTGTACGTTAGTTACGCCACGGTGCATTGACCCCGGCTAATTTTACCCCCCGTATCGGTGTCCAGCGCATTGGCATCGTCGCATCGGCGTAATATAACGGATTCTTCCCGCTTCGCCACATTGCCCAAACAAATTTTTGGATGGCCTATCCGATTTCAAAATTCGATCTTATTGCTGCGATAATTAACCACCAGTGATCGAGCAGAGTTTTGTTTGAGTTAAAGCATTTTTGTGTCGCATAAAAGTTATCTTAATTTGCATTTGAAATGAGTAACTAATTTCTACTGTTCTGCCTTGTCTTGAATATTTACTTCATAATTGGTTCGTCTTCGACGTACAGACAACTTATAGAGAAAAAATACCTATTGTTATGAAAAGACTAAAAATATAAAGTGGGTCGACGAAACAATGTTTTTACATCACCGACGGGGATTAGACCGCTGATTTATGAATATGTGCGATATGTGAATTGTTGGGAGCGTATTAGGATGACGGGAGTGGTATTTTTGTATGTCAGTTACTCTAAATGCACGGTTGTTAAAAGCCAGTATGACGACCGGTTACACAAGACAACGTTTCTCTGGTTAAATATACGTTTATGAACTACAAACATCAATGGGGGCACAGCTCATGCCGATCGCTGCCCTCGCACGCCAGAGCCGTATTTCCAGCGCTTTGATAAACCGCACTTTGATATCGAGTATATTGGTTTACGTTGCATCGGCGATACGGCTCGCGTATTCAAAGCACGATAAAGATGGATTACTCACTTTGATCCAAGAGCGGCCTTAGTGTCGAGAACCTCGACGATATCGCCCGCTTTAAGCGAGACCTCATCGTCGGCCGTGGCTGTGTAGTCGGCCGAGGCCACCAACACATCTTCTACCTGAAACAAGGAAAGAGGCACATTATTAAAACTGTTGAAGTCAAGAGTCTTCGAAACCGAACTTCTATGAAGAGAGCGATGACTGTAGAAAAAGCACGTCAGGTTTATAAGAATAGAGGTATTTAACACTCCGGCCTTCTTCCGATCCCATTAGGAACCTGACGAGACGGTAAAATAATAATAATAATTAAAACTGTTTCTTTAAGTTTTCTGCGCAATCTACATCGGTATCCTTGATTTTATATAATTTAAAAGACAAGGTTGAATATACTTTTACACGTACTAATTAGAACTATTATTTGCCAACGTGTTGCATTTAGATTACCTTGGGCGGGCTTCTGCTGCAGCTAGATCTAGATCTAGTGGAAGATCGTGACGGATACCGTTTGTAGCTTGGCGTGTTATCCAAGCTACTCATTCTACTTCTCGTGTTCTCTCTATCCAGCAACACGCCGCTGTATTTCCTACTCCAGCCACCGAATTTGGTTATTCTCTGAGCGTTACTTATGTTGCAGTAGCCAGTGAATGTTTGTAAGTCCTCATCATCGTCATCCACCACAGGGCAACTGTACATACTGAACCGATGAGCACTTGGCTGGCTAAGATTCAATGCAGAAAAGACATGCAGCGGTTCGAAATGCCTTATTCCACTTTCGTCGAGCACTGTATAAGCTACTTGTCCGGTAAGAACGGCACGGCTGGCTTCGCGGGGTACTACGGCTTGCAATCCTTTCTTCATGATCAGCAATGCTCCAGGGTGTTTTTTACGTTGGAACAGAAAGTCTTCCATCGCCAAACTATTCTCGGGTTGAAGTAAACTCAACGGAACGTCCGCGGATGTTAATAATGGTGGTTCCTCAGGAACGATCATGAGCGCGGCGCTCTCTCGTACCAAGTCCCTAAGCTTAGGATCTGTGCGAGCGAGCTCCGGGTCCGTCTCCAGTTTGCGAAGTGCAGAATGCAAGCTTGGCGTTTGTTCGGCAAGTTTTCTCATAACAGTTAATCTCTTCAAGATGTTTAAGCTTGTTGCATCGGCAGCTAGTTTAGCCATGCTATCTTCATCGTTAACAATAGACAACAATTTAGAAGCTACGTCACTCATCCCAAGTACTTTTGCCAGACCAACGGATTGTACAATTAGCTCCTTTATATCTTTTTTATCAGAGTGCTTCAGTAAAGATTCCACAGCCTTAGTACTACTTTCTTGAACTGCCGATACTATAGCCTTTTGAAGCGTTTCAGCAGCTTCATTATCTGTTTTAATAAACGAGATAGAATCTGAAATATGGTCTAAAACGTGATGCAGCAAACTAGAATCATTTTTGGAAATATTTTTAAAAGCTGGGCCTAGGACTTCATTTTCGCTGCTCAAAAAATCGCTGAATTTTTCAATTATATCTTCATCGGTAAGGGAATGTTTATTTAATGTATTATTAAGAGCGATTTTGATCAATTCTACTTTTGGCTGAGAAGAATGTTCTAGAATTTCTTCGCATAGACTTTCTTTGTCTTCTTCTGTTTGAAGGATTTTGTACATAGCTGATACAAAGTCTTCATCAATAGCCTTTCCTAATATGGTATCAATGGATTTTAGTATAAGCTGATATTTTTCTTTGCCGTTATTATTATTTATTTCTTCAAATTGTTCTGCAGTAACTAGTGCAGCCAAGACGGCTGCAGCAATAGAATTTTTTACATTTTCTTGATGAGCAGTTTGTTCATTATTACCACAAAAACTTGGTTCTTGAATGTCTATCTTCTTTTTATTGGTTCGTCCCTTTTTCGTTTCAGAGTTGGTTTCTTCACTGCTACGATCTTCACGAATTTCAGTTTTTAAATGGACACTCATCTCTATAATGGATTTAATAACGTCCATTAATTGATTTGCAACGTCATCTTTAAGTCCAAAATCTGTAACAAAAGCCTTTAGAGCTTCAGCATTTCTCGTCTCATTTAATATTACATTTATTGCTGGTAATTCAGCGGGCACTTGTCTTCCAATTGACATGCCGGCTTCTGCTAACTGTTTAAGCATCCTGGTGTCAATTGTTAGTTCTCCCTTTGTTGATGTTGTGTCGTTAGGATTTGTTTTTACTTTTAATAATTTCAATTCCTCGGGTGTAACAACAAAACTTTGTACTGAAAACTCTAAACCTTCCTCACCCTCTACTAGATCAGGGGCGACAAACTTAAGACCTTCGGGGGTTTGAACAATTTGGCCGGGTACAAAAGTAACTCCATTATCATCGGTCTCTATTACTCGACCAGGTACAAATCTAGGCCCTTCTTCTGTATCAACAACTTGACCAGGGACAAATCTTGAGCCTTCATCTTCTGTAGATATTACTTGACCAGGAATAAATGTTGGACCAGCCTTTGTTTCAATTATTTGTCCGGGAACAAAACGAGGCCCATCAATTGTGTGTATTGTTTGACCAGGAACAAATTTTGGTCCACTTTTTGTGTTTACAACTTGACCAGGCACAAATTTAGGACCATCTTTAGTATCAATTACTTGACCTGGAACAAACTGTTCTCCGTTTTCCGTAAATACTACTTGTCCAGGTACGAAAATTCCTTCCACCATCATTCCAGGGACAAACCGAGATTCGTTTGCTTCATTTTTTACAAGTCGGCCTGGTACTACTTTACCCTCGATTGTAGGTATTTTTGGACCAGGATAAAATTCTATTCCCTTAGAAGTTTGTACCATGTGGCCAAATACATACAAAGATTCTTCTGACAATGAACATGTTTTAATATCTATTGGCAATCCTGTAGGTACACTTTCTGAAAAATTAATATCTTCAATTGATTTGGCAACGGAAAATTCAACATGTCCATTTGCTTGTACAATAGTTTTTCCCGGTAGAAATTTCTCACCACATTGCGTTCGTACTATTTGCCCTTCTATAAACTTCGGGCCATCGATTGTATCTACAGTTGTTCCAGGAATGAACTCTAAGCCAGTTTTACCTTCTTTTGTTATACCAGGTATAAAACTTGACTCTCCATTTATAGCCACAGTTTGACCTGGTATGAACTTCAGACCATTAGGGGTTGCTATTGTAGCTCCCGGTATAAAATGCAATTCATCATCTTGATGTACAACTTGCCCTGGGACAAATTGCCACTCGTTATTTATCTTGGTATTTTGTCCAGGTGTAAATGTAACACTACCATTTTCTGATATAGTCTGCCCGGGTATAAACTGCACTCCTTCCGGGGTCATTATTGTTTGTCCAGGCACAAATATTTCTTCTGATCCATTGGAAATAATCTTTCCGGGAACAAATTTTAAACCTTCTTCGGATAATACTGTTTGACCTTCAGTAAAACGATAGTCATCTTTATTTTTAATTGTTTGTCCACAAACAAATTCTTCACCATTGGTTGTTTTCAAAACCTGACCGGCAAGAAAGAAAGGTTCATTTGTATTTTCATTCATTACTATATGACCTGGTATTAAACCAGGTCCATTAGGCGTGTTAACACTGAGACCTGGTACAAATACCGGCCCAGCAGGCGTTTCAATTGTTTGACCTGGTACAAAAACAGGACCTTGAGGAGTATTTATATGTTGACCAGGAATAAATTTCTTTGCCTTATTAATATCTAATGTTAAGCCCGAAATCTTAGCAAGTTTTTCACGTTTTCCTTTTTTGACATTTTTTACAACATCATGCAAATTTTCTACTGTAGGAAGAGCATCCATTTTGTTTGCTTCAAATAATTTTTCTGTTATATTTGATGTTTCAGCTAAGCGTTCTTCGGAAATTTCCTTTATTGAATTAAGAATTTCATTGGATGGTCGTGATTTTATAGGCTTTAATGGGTTAACACACGGTACATTTTCCAGTGGAATAGACACATCGCTTATGTTACGGTCCAGTTCGTATATTTCTGCCTCGCAATGGTACGGTGTTATTTTTACCGGTGTCGGTAATGTTGTCACTTTAGGGACAAAATGTTCGTCCGTCGTTTCCTTTTCGAATAATTCCCAATCCCAAGTCTCAATTAACGGGTGCATTTGATCTTTCCATTCACCGCTGCACATAATGATACTGGATTTAGAACGCATGTGGTTCACATCGAAACTATTATAAGAATAGGTTTTTGTATCTTGTCTTTCATTTTTAATTTCGCCTAATTTAGCTTTTTTTGCTTGACGATCTTGACGTAATTTTTCTTCTTCCAGTTCTTGAACTTCTGCAAGCTTCTCCTTACTTTCAAATATTTTTTTCATCGAAGAAAGCCCGGCAGCACGCTTCCTTTTCTTCTTTTTCTCTTCTAATTCTTCTAGTTCCCTCTGTTTCAACACTTCCGCATTAGGCCCCTCACCTTCATACATATCAACATCCTCCGTGAAATCCTTAAAGTCCATAGAAACACTGCGGCCTTGTTTTGTTTTGATTAACACTGTATCAGAATCCTTTGCGAGCATAACATCCCTCACGTCACCATCCCTTACTGCAGCCTCCATCCGAGCGGAAAACACCAGATTGCATTTTCTTTCTTGAACCGTGTACACGTAGCGTTTTTCATCATTCACTTGTTTCGTTAAAAGCATTTCCATTAGCGCTTTTTGAGCTTCGGTCGAACCTTCCAATATGGGGAATATATATCGATAGTCCGGCAGCAACTCGTGTTTTCTATTTCCATAATTAATTTCGGGCGAATAATGGTGCGGGCCAAGCTCGCCCGATACGTTCGTAATCTTACATTTAGTTTTCCCAGAGCTGGCCGTGAGTAGAACTGGAATGTAGTGATGAGAAGGCAACCCGTAAGATTTGCCAGTGATCCTGCAACAACGCTTCGCGTCCGCCGGCGAGATTGGGGCGAGAAGCGGGAAGTAGTTGGGCTTCGGCAGCCCTTTGCTGCGGCCCGTGATTCTGCAGAACGACATGTTGGTTGTTCACGCCGACATATTATTTGTTTACAAGTCCAAGTAACGATTCGTGTTAAATAATCACAAACGAAATGTAATGTTAAATTTGCTTCGCGGCGCGTTTGGTTGCGTGCGTTAGGAGCGGAGGTTGCAAGGCGACTGCGCCAGCGTCGTAACTGAGCGATACTTTAGCGCGCTTACATTTGCACCTTCGCGAAGGCAGACGGTGTGCCGTATTTTTGTTCCGGTTCGCCGCTATTTATAAACATAAAGAGAGACGTATTTATTTACGTGAATTATATGACACAGTTTCATGGTAAAAACATTGGAAGAACTAAGTGTAACTGTTTTGATGCTTAAGCATTAAAAATGTTATATCCCTCGAGAGTTATTCGTCTCAATACTAAATTACCAAAACATTTCACTAGCCAGTGCATTTCTTTATTTCGTTTAGGTAAAGTTAATTTACTGCTTTGCTAGTATTAATCTCCGTCAATTCGAATAGACCAGCTTGTTCCAGTATGTTCCAGACCTCCCTCAGTTGCAGGAGAGATTGCCCGACAGTGGGACGTATTAAGTATTAAGATTAGCACCCAATTATTTTACATACACATTGAATAAGAAACGAATTGTCGAATTGAAAGTAAAATTTCAGAACGATATAAAAACATGTTTCTATAATCAAATTGCATACTTTTAAGGCATCATAATACTGAATGCATTAGTAACAATAATGAAAGGGAAGTAAATTGAATATGTTTCACGTTACAAAGAAGAATGATGCGTCTTTGTGCAACTTTGAGAAAGATCCTCGTCATAAGTGTGAAGTCGATAAATTATCGAACAAAACAAGAGCTTTGTTACAAACGAAAAGTTAGACTTATAAATAAAGCTGTAAATTTATTAACGCAACCTTAAATATGAAGTCCCACTTGGGTTAGTTGCGGCCGATTTTGAGAATCCCCCATAATTTATTAATCTCCATTATTTTGATATAGCTTCTAGTAAAAATGGAGGACACGGCGGCATTTACACAAATGATGTATTCACATTTTTAAAAATAGACAAAATGAAAATTCGCTTTATGAAATGATAAATTGTACATTTTATTTTTATTGTCTCATTTCATAAGAAACGGGACTCGAACTGACGTATGAATAGATTGTTACGTTACGGCCGCAGTTTAAGTTAAGTCATTTCAGTTAAATCTGTTCAAGGTGAGACAGTGGTAAATGAGTTTGGAACTGGAATCATTTTTTTTCAGAGATTCTCGACGTTTATAGATAATCATAAATTGTAAAATATATTGTGTATGGTGTAGTGGAAGTACTGATATATATACGAATATATTATAACAATTATATATGTTGATTTCTACTTGTCGTTGTCAAATAATAATAGTAATAATAATAATTAGGGGCAATTACACACACGGTCAGTTGATAAACATTAGATACTATATAATGCCTAAATCTATATTTTTGTCACACTTTGCTGAAGCACAAACAATGTGCTCAACACACAAATGTTTGTTCCGGGTGGCATTCGAACCCACGGCCTTTAGTTTAGCAGTCAGGGTTCGTCTGTCAGACCAAGAGACGAGTAGATACATTGAGTGCAATTGATAAGTTACTATAATTTTTGTTGTGTTAAAGCTTCCACATACTAGTGACGTTCGGTAAAAAAGCCTACGTGCGCACAGTGAGAAATATTGGCGAGTCATGAACTCATTTTGCAAATAGTGGTAAATAAATGTTTTATTTTCAAATGACGTTAAAAGAGCGATTCAATCAACTTTGCCGAAGCGTCTCGTCTCGAAGCGCTGAACACATTTCTAGTTGTCGTATGACAGGCGTTAACAGATAACCTCGCGCTGTCGCGGTTATTTGTGAACTCGTCCACGGACCTTCAAGTTTAAGCGAGCGTGGAGCGTCCGGGCTATTTCTGGCGCGAACGTTCTTTTTGCGGATTTACCGGTCACATTTGAGAACTTTTATACGTGCATAGGCGTTGAAATAATTAATTGCTGCGCTGACCTACGCCGATACAGCACAAACATGATTAAATGACATGTCCGTCGGAGGTTCCCTTGAACGTTTCCCGAACGACATAATGAAGTAGATTTGTTCGTGTTAATAGTTTAATTTGAAAAATAATTCTAAGTTTCAGTGACAATGTCATCTCAAATTTTAAATCCGTTTTATTACAAAAAATAATTTTGTCTTTTTAAATTTTCAGGTCTGTAAGATTAGAGAAATTTGGTATTCCTTGCTTTCTGCCTACCCCGTTAGCGACTTGGCGTGATGGTGTAGTAACAATAATACTAATATAAAATTTGTTAATTAAAATCTTTAATTATTTTCAAAAAATTCGATTATAGCTTCTCTATATCGCCGATAATGCCGATTGTAAGTTAGGACAAAAGACCGGCATCCAAGGAACCATATTACATTTTTTACACATATATTCGTTATCTTTCTTTCAAAGCATTTCGAAACGGTATACTGCCTGAGTAAATAATGCATAAACACTGTCAGATTTATTTATTTTGAAGACATACTCTTATATTTATATGTTAACATATAGCAAGGAAAATGGGTCTGTTGGTTAAAGTTACGCCTTGAAATAATCATATAATACTCCAGGCACTAAGAATAGCGGCTACTTAACGTTTGAAGGTGACATTTTATGGTGATATTTGTCAACGGAATAATAAATATGAAACGTATAACCGCATAAACGAAATTAATGAGGTACTTGAACACATAAATACAGGGCGCAATTATTTAGTACAAAATAAATTATTTGAGAACATTGCACAACGGCATCGGTCTATTTATCTGTTGGATGAAATAAATTTGGCCTTGATGTCGCAAACGAACCTCTGCTAGCGGTTTGCCCAACCTCATAATAGATAGATCCGATTCCAAAGAGCACAATGTCTAAAATTCTGATATACTGATAATCATATTGGACGACCTAACACCCACTATTGATAGGTTTAAATTAAGAATCAATACAGCTTTGCAATTGTTTGTTTTTTTTATTAAATGTTTTATTTTTTTGTTGTCGTATGCTTATCGGCTGTCCGGTTATCATAACACGGGCATTTTATTGCCTAATTTGGATTCAGTAGTGTGTGAAATTCTCCCAATTATGAAACTAGCTGGACAGAAGTGTATTTCCTTAAAAGAAAACTATCAACGTGTACAAGAGAGACATTTACGAGTATTGGTCGTTCACTCGCTGGTAATAGAACAGGTCGATAAACGCTGCGGCTCATATATTACATGGTGGTCTGTTCTGGTGTTATCTACTTCGTGTAGTTTCAACCTATGTAGTTATAAAACACTTTATCCGCTTCAAAAATTACTTTGTATTCTTTGGTAGATTTTACCTATAAGTAAAACTTATTTACAACTTTACAATGATGAAAATTACACGATTCGCAAATTTCTATGTAAGAAAAAAGGAAGATATCGTTTTCTCGGAAAAGTTCTTCGAAACATCACGTGACTATAAGTAAGGAAATCGTTTAATTGACATCATTGAAGTTTTCATTGCATACTGTTCCTTTCATTAAAGATATGGAGGCGATGATTGGCTGCAAACAAAAATAGACATCTAAATTTAAAACGTTGCACTGAAAAAGAATCAATTCTTTATTTGAAGTGACAGATGTTTCCGCAAGACAAAAGATATACGACTTTTTACTGTTAGCGTCAGGCGTGTAGTTGTTCTGGCTAACGACGCAGGTTTTTTTCTCTCTCCATCAAACAAACGCTCAAGAAAATGAAGTACTTGCAAAATTTTCCTCAACCGCGTAGAAAATTGTCGTAAAATCTCTTCCCCGGAGTATTCAGTGATGTCCCGTTCGCGGAATTCGCTAGCCAACGTAAAAATCGCCGAAATCAAGTGATCGTTTTAACGTCTTCATGAATCGTTTACGTGGAAATTACCCGAGGAAAAACAACAGTGATATCGAAAAGTTGCCGCGTCATAGTGTTCGCGTAGAAGCTTTGGAAACGCCAGTTCCTGAGTCATTCGGCTCATTAAAGTTTATTAACACGATGGCCGCACGCGTTACATATGTTCTTGTATGTTTCGTGATTTTTCGAAAGTTTATCCTCAATCTATCAACTTGTTTATTATCGATTTGTTTAATATTCACGGTCGGCTTGATTTGGGATTGAAATAAAACTTTCATTTGTTTTATTCGGATGCCGACGAGCCAACGCGGTCATTCCAATTATGAATGCATTCTATACATATATATATATCTTAAGCAGCGGTAGCGTAGTGGTTTGAATTTTAGCCTCTCATTCCGGGAATTTGGGTTCAAATTCTGACTTTACAAAGTTACGTGCGATCTATAATTTAAAATTTAAATATAATTCGCTATATCGGTGAAGAAAAAATCATGAGGAAACCCGCACCTTAGAAGAGGTTATAAAATATGAAAATATATTTCTGAGGTGTGCGAAGTCTGTCAATCCGCACTCGGCAAGTGTGGCAGACTATGGCCCAAGACCTCATTGTGAAAGGAAATCCTTGTGCAGCTGGGGAACAATAAAACTGACGAAAAACACACACATAGAAGGGTAAAATAATATTGAATCAAAATATCGTACGTTCTAATTATAAGATCACAAGAATGAGGATACACTTTTTCATCTTTTGAAATGCATTTAATAACACTCAATTTGAATTTATGTAGCCGTTGAAACACCTGAAGAGGCGCGGAGGAGTAATTTTGTCAGATGTCAATTAATTTTTGGCGGCAAACGCGCCGCCGCACGACAGAGGCGAGCCCGAGAACGAGATAAAAGCGTATTTTTCTAAATACGAGACGTTTTGTTTTGAGCACTTGAATATTAAATGGTCTTTTGTGTAAGATCATCTATCGCATTGGATGCGATTCAAAGAGAGCGAGCGGCCCCAGCTCGGGACGGGCGTGAATCTGGTGCGCCTATTTAGAGATTTCCTAGAAAAATAAAGCCGTGGCCACATTATTTAGGAGTGTGCACCGACTGTTTGCAAACTTGTCTTACAAATATGTTTGCGCAGATTTATAGCATTATTCGGTTTTTAGTCTGAGTGAAATATTTTTTTTAGTTTAACTCGGCTGGAAGATGAGGAATTTTATTTTGTATGACTATTGTTTTGCTTATGAATGTATTGTATTATCATGTCGCAAAATGTATTGTGACACATATTCAAAACAATTTAAACTCATAACTATTGAAACAAGTCTTAAACCTAAAATGAAACAAAGCTTAAACTTAAATCTATTGGACGAAAGTTTAAACTTGAATCTATCGGACCCAACTTGAAACTTAAATCTATTGAACAAAAGCTAAATGTCAAACTGTAGAAATGTTGCTTTGTATTTCACTATGAAAATACAACCAGATAACTTTAATTACTGGTACTATTATGTGTTGCTAATTATATAGAAATGCTACTCATTAAAATGCTCATATAACATCCTGAAATTGGCAGCGAGATGGTAGCAACAGCCTCCAGGGCAGGAATAGTTTTGCCATCTGACATTTAAGTGTCACGCAAATAGGATATGTCGTTTTGTTCCTATTGCAAAACTGCACCACAATTTAAATTATATCCGTGCTCTGTACTAATATCTTATATTAGATAATGAGAATGCTAGTCATTTGACATTTTGATTTTTTTTGCTTTTTGTCATTAACTGGTCTTCACAACTGAGCACAAAGTTTAGAAATGCAATACACTGTGTCTCACACTCGACAGGTCCCTTTCATTGCGCTATCAGAGTTTAGTTAAGAAGATAGAAATGGAGGCCAAAGGAGCAAGACTAACACATCTGAAGCAATCATTTATTTTTTGCTTAGCATAAACTTACTGCACATTAAAATACATTACACAGACACCAGTAAGTATGTTAGTTGAAATCTGAATAAGGGACCGAAAGGCTACAAATCACGTTGACAAAGTTGATGCATCTGGGAAGAGGTGCAGTGAATTGGGTCGACTCCAAACTAATTATAAGCTCGTAAATTCTCGTCAGAACGAACGGCCCTTCGGCTGTACGCATTAATTCTGATGCGGACGCCACGAGGGGAACTGTTGACGCCTGTGACAGATTACCGAGGATACAAATGGATGTACAATGTACATACATAACTGCAAGCAGAAAAGGATATCAATTCGCGAAAGCTAAACCGTCCAGTTTCGTAAAAGTCCACTCCAGTCTAAATCCAAAGAGTTCAATCCTTAGTATCATATTTATTAAAAAACAACGGAGCGAATGAAAAGCTTAAGTACATGCGTGGGCAAGATTAAAATATCATATTCAGGAGAATAACGCTTTATACGTAATTTAGCTTCATTTTCCGGCACACGTGACCCGATAATGATGTCAGATGCGCGATTATTATGATTTTTCCGAACGAAAACACTGCAACGACGTGCAGTGGGATATTTTAGGGCAAAACGTAAATATTTTAATGCGACGCACGCTGAAATACGCGACACGCTGACAAAAGTTTACGCTCTCATCCTTCTTAATTTGTTTATGGATTTATCGCGTGCCCTCCATATCAGTCATTATTAAGGTCATAACATATTTATGTGCATAATCAGGTTTTGTTGAGAATTTTGAGATCTTTATGTACGTGATAAAAATTAATGATCTTGGAATGCTAGCTTTACGATTTTAATCGCAGTATCATCTGTCATAGTATTCTTGCTAACATCAAATTGACACAATTCTCTGGGAGATTTCCCTAACATTCACTTCCTATATTTAAAAATTTTACAAATCCATTTCTGAAGCTACCTGAACAGTATGCAGTTCAGACTTGTCAATGTATTCACGCTTTGTATCGTTTATTTTGTCTGGATACATAGACAACTAGCATGCTGTAGGCAGATCATTTGGAAGAAAAATAGGCGAGGTGAAGCTGTGTAATCATTTATTTAATCATTTGGAACACCGGAAAAAATACATCAGCGAAACTTACATACGAGTTTTATTAAATTAAATGAGTATTTTTTTAAATGATATATCATTTCAAGCTTCAATTTAAATGACATGTCATTTCAAATTTTAAAAGTTATCATTTAACTTTTAAAATGGCGTGTAAAATGGCTGGTCTTTTAGTCTAGAGCTAAGAAACCGTGACCGCTGAACTGGTGGTCCTGGGTTTGATTCCCACCCAGGGCAAGCATTTGCATGAAGAGCACATTTGTTTGTGCTGTTTTAGATGTAATAAAAATATGATATAAGTACTGTATAAGTTGTATTTATTAGTAGCCCGCTTGTCATACGCGTGCATTTAATTGCCTAATTTGGAATTAGATAGCCGTGTATAGCATTAGCACTATTATAACTAAAATTGTAATTAATTATTATATTATTTCGGTTATGTTATACGAGGGGGGAAAAGTCGGGGAAGAGCGCCTATTCCCTCGCCGGCATCAGCGCCAGGCAATACTTACAGTCCCTACACATGCGGTAACTAATAATAATAATAATAATAGCACATTCGCCGCGATTATATTTGCACATGTGAACCGAAAGGTCAGTAAGTTACAAAACTGTCGTATTTTCGGTCGCGTCCGTTAGTTAACTAGTTCAGGGCCGACCCGCTTGTTATAATAAGCGATATTCTCGGAATCACAACTAAATGTAACCCGCGTGTTGTAACCCGAAACAGCTGAAACCACGGACGCGTACGAACATTGACAACCGGTCGTGTAATGTTTGTTTCCACAGATCGCGGTGATCGTAAATCAACGTCGATTTTGAAAAAAATTGGTAGAAAAAAACTTTTTTAAAACTTGTTTAAAAATAAGGCCCCTTGGTGTAGTGGTTAGAGAACCGGACTGCTAACCGGAGATCGTGGGTTCTATGCCACCGAGGACAACCATTTGAGTGATTAGCACATTTCTTTGTTCTAGTATAATTAAAATATCTATATAAGTATTATTCGTATGAATTTATACGTCTATGTACATATATTAGCTGTCCGGTTGCCACAACACGGGCATTTAATTGCCTAATTTGGAATCGGATAGCCGCGCCTAGAATGATCCCAGTTATTGTATTATATTACTTTATGTTATATAAATAAATTATAAACTTTTATAGAATCATCATCATCATCATTACCGCCCTGCAATATATAAAAAGAAACTTCAATGTCGCAGGGCGGGCGGTAACATGGGCGGTGTTATTGTATATTTCATGTCGAGATCCACACTAATTTAATAAATAGAAGCAAATGTCAAATGTACTTTTATCATGTCGCCGGCATCCGGTTCATTTTGTAAACGGACTGTAACGGCTAGGCGTATTTTAATTTTTAATATTCGAATGAAAACCGTATTAGTATTAATGAACAAAGATTTAAAATGCACAGATGGTCGTATGTAAGGCATATTTTTGCAATATTTCTCAACGTAATATTAGATTCTAATATACTGAAAACATAACGTAAATGAGAACATATGAATTGATAAAAAAGTTCTATATAATCTATGCATCCATATTTGTATAATAAGCGTTTCTGTAACTTGTCCTTATAATCTTAAAAGCTTAGCAAAAGGCTTGCTTAAATTAATTGCTAACTAACAATTAGAACTCAGGCAGTAATGATGACGTAGCAACCGCTAAGAAAACCACATTTCTACACGTCTGACAAAAACGAAAATGACAAATTTTATTGCTTCATATTATTCTAAGAAATACCATGGTTCATCGCGTGGGAAATTATTTTTCGCCGATGTGAATAATTTTCACAAACCGTTGGAATTCTCGCGGAATTACGAACACGATACAACATGGCGACGACATAGAACTTGGGACCGCGGTATTTTCGAGTATATTCAACCGTTATGTATTCGTAGGTATTCATAGAAAGATAACAGGTATTCGTTGATACGTACGCACCGAAAGTAGTGGCCGAGGAATGCGGTGGCGCCGTAAATAGTGCGATGTCTCTTTATTAGTGAGAGACGACTGTTACGTAACTGATTGGTGGTAGCATAGCTTTTTTTAATATTCACCCAAAAAAGGCACAGGCTATAGACTAAACTAAGAGCTTGGAAATAAATGTTTATTGCATCCCTCTTTTTTGTTAACTAGCCCTCGGTAAAGTACGTTGCATTTTAATACTTACTTTTTACTGATTACTAAGATATGTATATAGTGATTCGTGATGCTGCAAGCATAAAATAATACGTGGTTTATTAAACATTCGTGTTTCATTTGTTACCTACATAACCACGATATACCAAATCACTAAAAGTTTACTTATAAATGGCCAAACGCCAGCTTATCGTATAATAAAAAAATGAGGGTAGAAATACAAATCTAATTTCGAAATAATAAACTGATTTATTATTTGCAAACAGCAAGGGAACAGTTTCCTTTGATATCGGCAACCGTACATCTAGTTTAACAGCCGCCGTAGCGTATGTTCCCCGGTTGTCGACCTCATAACAATATTTACAAGCCTCGATCGAAATATACTAACAATAAAATTAATAAATTATATTAACACATTTCGTGATAGTGAGTGTAAAGTTTTA
>DWEM01000231.1:0-22036 GCA_018245935.1 Agara belti belti
AGACTATAAAACTGGGATAGAAAAAAAAACCGCAGCTTTTTAAAATTTACCTTACATTGACATTATTAACTCTCATTACACGGTACGTATTATTGGTAAAACAAGGGTGTCTGAAAATAAAAATATAAATCGATTGTTGGATCTAAACAAGCCATGTCATAGCATTAAATATGGACCATTATTAAGAGTAGAAGACGTTAAGATAGAAACTGACGGCAAATGTCATTGATGAGCTTTTAATCACTTTAATCGATACTTACGTCATCCACGGAATTCGACCTAGAAATCTTATATAGTTATATAATTAAGCCCCCCGAAGATACAAACTTACTTTAATAGATCATTTCTAACGTGATCTATGCGTACAAATTTGTTCCTGTCAAAACGTGAACCGACAAATTTTCGCTTCAATCGTAATAAAAACAAACCTATAAACGCTGTATAATATCTATTACAGCTAAAAACAGTGTTCTGGTTTGTCATTGTAAAGAGCAAACTGCGCAGCTTGCATGACTCATATCGGCATGGTCGTAATGTTGAACAAAACTGAACATGGAGGATATTCTTTTCAACTATAGAAATGGACAGTTCTCATTAAGTGATATAATCAATTACAACTCTACTGCGTTCGTTACCGAAAGGTTTCATTACAATAAGATCATTTGATCAATTTGACCTGGCAAAGTTCGAAGAAAAATATTTAACGTATCAAACAACATACAACATACTTAGTCATAGCGATAGCCGTTATGTGGTATATTATAAAGCTGGTTGACACCACACATTGACCAGCCACATTTTCGAAACATTTGACAACGCTTTCAAATTTGGAATTGAAATTTAAAACATTCAAATTTGGAAGCAACTGTTATTAGAACTGTAGTATATAATTGTATAATAAGAAATGTATAGAAATAATTTGATATAACATTAAGGGCGATAGACAGTAGCGCGACACAAAGACGGTAGCAGCGCACACAAACGGACCTGCCATTGTGATTCGATATGAAAGACGCCGCTTTGGTTAAACAACCATGGAATATTATTTAATAAAGGAAATAAATATTACCTATACATAGTTGAACTTAGAATTCACCTATTTTAATTCTAATTGAAATATCCGCCTGTGATTACATAACAAAGGTTCGTATGATTATTTGCCAATTATTATCAGACACCGGTAAGATTTTTCTTAACGTTTACATTTTTATTGTCTGATCGAGCTAATCTCTGTAAAGAGAACATTTCAGAAAATCTTGTATCACAATTATATGTTAGTGTAAAAGCTCGAAATACGGAAAGTCCGAAGAATTGTAAAACGTACAATATTATCATTTGCTAAATGTTAGTGGTGAAGATCCAGACGGTGTTATGATAAATCGTATCGATAATAATCTTAAGACGTTGCTACATTAAATCGATCTACTGAACGATTATTACAATCGATTATCCCTCGATCGATAACAAAATGACTAAAGTTTATTATGAATCATCACCCCTCAGAGACCTGAGTGTTATTATTAATCGGTTTTTAGACCGATTTAAAGATTATTTTTGTTTTTAAAACAGTTTCAAATATCACACTATCTTAATTCAAAAATAACCTCAAAACCCCAATAAAAAAATCTATGCCTTTATCAGTAATGAGATCTGTGGCTTTTAACAAGGTCGCTTTTACGTTGTCGCCTCCGTAAAACAAGTACAGATAGCAAGATCGTACTTGCCAAAAAAACGTCACCCTGAAACATTTTAAAAGCTACTAAAGAACCGAACCCACTTTAAGAAATGCTAAATAGACGCCCAGCATCGATTCATATATCAAAGATCGAACAATGAATGCTCGATTAAATAGAATTGTAATCGACCGGTCGGTCTGGTAACACCCTATTACTTCTGTCGGTCGATGTCAGATAAGCAATAAAAAAAATAGATAAAAAAAACCTAACCTAACCTAACCACAATAGCTGAGCATGATGCAACAAGTAAACATTTTTCTAATCTCTGCCCTACCAAGATATACCTCTTGTGAGCATTGGCTTATCTGAAATTATGGTGTTTGAAAATTTTAGGCCCCATATTGCCCGCTAATTGATTTTGATCAGACCAATTATACTTTCATAGTCTCAGTTCAGGTTTTTCCATTATCACGTTACATATTGGATTTCCAGAATTTATCCTACTTGGGCATAATTTATCAAGTTCTTTAGGTTAAGTTGGAAAATAAAAAAAAATGTAAAACTAAGTGACACGGCCGGCAAGCGTCGTGGGCAGCGTGAATATAAAATTTGAACATTTACAGCAGCAATAAGTTACGACTTTATGAGAATACAATTAGTCCAAAAGTCCGATTTTCTCGTTAAACCTACGATTTGTCTATATTCGGATTAATACAATAATAGACGCTAGACTCAATAACTTACTGACAAGTAATATACAAATAATTATATAATATTGTTTAATCAACATTTACATATCATTAACATTTACAACAGCCCGTAAAAACGTCGTATTTATTTATTAACCTTACGTTTACAAACGTACGTAGATCATTCCATGATACTGGTTTTGCACTAACATACATAAAATAGAACATTGTTGATAACACTTATCAAAATTAAGATGAAACGCAGTGGAGACAATAAAAACGAAACTGATAAATTGTTAATGGGTTTTTGTAGTAGTTCCGATTGTGGAAGAATAGTAATATGAATGTATGAACGTATGAAATAATATGCTGAAAAACAGTGCTTACACCTATGAATATGAACGAAACAAGGAAAAGACATACAAGGAAAAATCCAAAAATAAAGATTGTTATTGAAGTAGGTATGATTTTCTTACATACCTGATACAATCAGCGCTTCATTCGGCCCAACGGTGTGAATATTGCCCATATTTTAATATACAATACAGCACTACAATACACAATAAAGAACACAATTTCACTGATAGTTTTAAATCTGTCAATTACACACTGAATTTCGAAACGAAGTGTAAATTAAAATTTATCAACAAACAAGCCAAGCTACTAAACTAACGCACACACGCAACTACTATCATATATCTATTACATTTACAAGAATTCAGTTCAGCTGTCAATGTTCATTCAAAGTCTTGCGCGCGCACATTATCATGCACACATACGCACTTTATAAATTGCTGAAACCAGAGACAAAAAACGAAGATAACTAGTAGCGTAGAATTCACTTTCATAATTATTTTATTTTAAACAATAATTAGTCCTTATGCCATATGTTCTTGCTAGCATCGTAAAAGTCGTAAAAAAAAACAAAATAACGACAAATTGATATGCAAACCTTAGCAAGGTCCTGCAAAATTGTTTAAGAATGTTATATAATTTTGGTTTCCTCAGACTGGCAACTTTGCTATTTAAAAAAGTTCAGTGTTTGTGGTAAAATTGTGTGTTGTGAATTGTGATTGTTTGTCAGAAATTAGGGCTTTAAATTTAAAAACTGCCATCGCTGATGCCGACACGACCTGAACTTATTTAGAAACCTTAAATAGCAGTAAGTGTAACTTACAAAGTGAATATATTTATTTACCAAGGAACGAAAATGACGTTCAAAAGGCAGCTTGTCTCATCGACTCTCAGCTAACAGAATAAGCTATTGCTGTTCATACCCTCATTCGATTAGTAATTAATGGATATGTTTTATTAGCAGACCAATTCTCTTCTGCAACTTCCAAAGATGTCTGACACGAGTGACCTGGATCGCCAGATCGAACAACTGAAGCGATGCGAAATAATCATGGAGGCAGAGGTTAAGGCACTGTGTGCGAAAGCCCGCGAGATACTTGTCGAAGAAAGTAACGTACAACGAGTCGACTCGCCTGTAACGGTAACGTTTGTTATGTTCCTTTTTATTAATATTAATTCTGAATGTTTAACAACCTATAAAATAAAAATGCATAAATAATGGCCCATGTTTGTAGTTTGATGATTTTGTTCATATTAATATTGAATATTTATTGATATATGACATTGTAATAATATAATGTGTGACATTTCATCTAGGTAATAATTGTTTACCAAAATTAGCTCATCTAAACTTTGCAATGAATTCCTAACATTAAATTCAGAGAAATGCTAAAAAAAATTGCAAAGGGGCATAGAACAGTAGAATTATTTTAACCTTGAAAACCAAAATCATGGTTGAACACAAATCTCTACCTAGAAAGAAGAATTAAGGCCATAATCAGCCATGCTGGCCACATGGAAATTACAAAATTTCATACCTCGGAGAGGTATACATATTTAGAACTTGTAGGTTTCCTCTCAACCAATTATAATTTAACCTTAAAACAAAATCAAGTTTTTGAGCCATGATTTCAACCTCAGACTCCAGACTGAATTGAGATGCTGAAATCTAAACCACTAAGCTATCACTTCATTATACACCTTACACGAAGCTAAAACAACCTAAAGTAACTTGTATAACATAGTTAATTTCATACCTACTGAGGGTTAATTATCGTTTAAGTGTGTTTACATTTATCAGCCATACTATAAAAACTGACTAAATGTAACACCCTATGAAACATACACACCGGCTACCAAGTGTTGTAACTGTGAGTGTTGTCTTGGCACTCGCTGAAGCCAGTAGGGAGTAATGATGAAACTTGCAATCATTATAGACCGTTATCTGTCATTGGAACATCATTAATTCTGTCATGCACCTCTTGACTGAAAAATGTTACTACTGGTTCTTTGGTTTTGCTGATGGTGGCATATTTGTTTTTTTATTTTTATTTATTTAAAAAAAAAATGATAGTGTTAATAAATGCCACATATGTATATATGCTATGCAAAAAAATTTAAAAACTTATCAAACAAGCCCAAAACTGTTATTAGTACACCTCTTAAAATACAGAGTAAACACTACCATAGATTATATTTAATTATTTCTTAACTCTATATCCATTCACATTGTATGTACTATAAGAGGTATTTTTTTCAACAGGAGGCCTTTGTAAACTTAGATTTTCATTTAAATCTGGTCATTAATTATTCAGGTGTGTGGAGACATTCACGGGCAATTCTATGATCTCAAAGAACTTTTCAAAGTAGGTGGAGATGTACCAGAAACGAATTACTTGTTTATGGGTGATTTTGTAGACAGAGGATTCTATTCAGTAGAAACGTTTTTGCTCCTACTTGCATTGAAGGTAAGTTTGATATTAATCTTGAAATATTGCTTTATTTTTGGTATTTCAATCTTATGTCTCTTTTAGTGTTTAACAGATGATTTACAAAAATCCTTATATTTTAAATTCATGTATGATTCTGACATATTTAAAATGTATATGACAATCTATCTTCATCAGGCATCCAATAAAATTTGATTCAAAGGTGGAAAATTTCTTACCCTGAAAATAAATTTGTTCCCGCTTTCACAGCTGAAATATACATAGGCTTATACTGAGTTACTCTATTAAGCACTCTGCGTGGCTAAAAAAAAAGCTCTACTTGGCATTACTGTGACAACACATTTGTAGTGAAATTGTATATAGTACTAAATGTATGCAAAACATATAATAAATAGTTATAAACTTGATATAAATGGTTTGTAAATGTTCTGTAATAATAACTCAGTAATTCATTATTTTTGTTATTCAACACATTGTATTGTAAAAGATGAGATGGGAATACGAAACACTTAATAGTTTTTCAATACATCATTTTAACAGTACATTTACACTTGAGTTTTACATTGATATGTTGTAAGTTGTTATGAATACCATTGTTTTTGCCCTTACAGGTCCGTTATCCCGATCGCATCACATTGATCAGGGGTAACCATGAATCCCGTCAGATAACTCAAGTGTATGGATTTTATGATGAATGTTTGAGAAAATATGGATCAATTACTGTGTGGAGGTAATGAAAGAGACGTAAACACACAATTAATTTCTTAAACACTGCTACTGTGTAAGATCTACCTAAGTATCTTGAAGGAATACTAATTATTACATGCTACTAGCTTTGCTGTGACTTCATCCACATGGAATAGTGACTTTGGGCAGCTTTTAAATTTTCTGGAATACCTTTATGATGGCTGGAGAGTAGAAAATTATTAAAGTACTAATATCGCTATTAAAATATAGGGGTTGGTAATAGAGGGCTTAAAATTTAGGGTTGTATATATTTTTTAATGTGGAATCATAAAAAAATTGGAATAAAAAAATTTGTCCAAAAAATAAAATTTTTGTGATGACCACTCTTATCACTTAAGGGTATGAAAAATAATTTACAACCTATTCTAAGGCCTACTGAATATACACACAAAGTTTCATAAGAATCATTCATGCCGTTTCGCAGGAGTTTTGTTACAAACACAGTGACACGAAAAATTTCTATATTACATAGATAATAATAGGTGATGGTTTTATGTAAAACTAATCCAGCTAATAAAGTAAGGTGGTCTAAAAAAAATCACTTCATTTACAGATATTGTACAGAGATATTTGACTATCTCTCGTTGTCAGCTATAATCGATGGGCGGATATTTTGCGTCCACGGCGGCCTCAGCCCGTCAATACAGACCCTGGACCAGATCCGCACAATTGACCGTAAACAGGAGGTGCCGCATGACGGTCCCATGTGTGATCTTCTGTGGAGTGATCCCGAAGGTGACCTGACTTTTTTACATTATAGCGTGACTGTGTTGGTCATAGATTATGCGTGGTCATACACATAAAAAAATTTAAAAATATACACGTCGAATTGAGTACCTGTTTTTTTCGTCGGTAAACATTAACAGATTCTCAAAGACAAAAGACAAATTCATAGACGTTTATTTGCGCAAATATTTAAAGATTTTACATAATTATTAGTTCAATCCATATTTTGCCTTTTACGGCGTACAAATTTAAGAAATGCAATTAAAATTACATTAATAATAATTTATTATTACACTAAAATGTAACACATATGTAAGATATTTAAAATCAACACAAAACCGCGAATTTGATCAGTTTTCATTTTAACAATATATCCTTAATGTGCCTATCGAAATTTTCTATTAAGATCACTCAACATTCAATCAACCAGACTTAAGGTGACTTCCCTTTGTTAAATACACGCTTCAATAACGTCATGTTCTTCACAATTGAAAATATTTGGTACTCCAGTAAGATTTTTACATTCCTTCGTTCTATTTTTAAATTCCTTCATTCTATTTTCAAATTCTTTATTCCTTTTTTTCAACTTCTTCGTTTTCAATTTGCCATGCCATGAAATAGTATTTGTTTTTATTTTTAATGAAACTGTTGTGCTTACAGAAATTGTCTTTAAAAGCGACCGTTATTGTATCAGAATTTAGAATGTTTCCCATGATCAGAGGTCGAATAGAAAATATTGTTTGAAATTTATCATAAATACCCAATGTTGTGTTTTAAGATACTCAAGGCTGGGGCGTGTCGCCGCGCGGCGCCGGCTACCTGTTCGGCTCGGACGTGGTGGCGCAGTTCAACGTGTCCAACGACATCGACATGATCTGCCGCGCGCACCAGCTCGTCATGGAGGGCTACAAGTGGCACTTCAACGAGACCGTGCTCACAGTCTGGTCCGCACCCAATTACTGCTACAGGTCTGTACTTTTAAATTTTTTTTTTCTGTAATAGGCTTGCATTTCACTGCAAGCTCATTTGTTGGTAAGCGATCTGCAGTTTAAGATACAGCACGCTCGCCTAGAAAGTGCCTATTCACTCTTGTTTTGAACAATCCTAAGTTGTGTGTTAAATAAACTGATCCTACATTAACAGTAAAAATCTCTTAACTTATAACTTATAAGGCTAGCAAAAAATCAAAGTTGACCGTGACAATGTCAAATTAAAAGATGTTTTGAGATTCAATCTCCTAAGCAATTTTGGCCGGTGAGAATTGAACAATTTCAATTTTGTTTTCAATAGATGTGGCAACGTGGCGGCGATATTAGAACTAAACGAGAATCTGCAGCGGGAATTCACAATATTCGAGGCGGCGCCGCAGGAGTCGCGCGGCGTTCCCTCGAAGAAGCCGCAAGCGGACTACTTCTTATAATGTTCCGTACAATAGACAATTGCAAGGGAGTCGCGACGCCGTAGTATTACAATTTCTATTGTAATGACAAAACATTTCAAAATGAAAACGGTTTCATTGTGATGTTAAGACTGCCGGTGGAGTGATACCAATATAAACGTGTTTTCGGTTCAATTTTACTCGTTCCGAATTACAATGAACGAAATTCGGAATTTTCATCGCTAGAATAAGAAGTGACTCGCGCAAGCGTGTGGATGTGGTCGATGATGATAGTGAATCTGTTGATCTGATTGTGTTTGCAGGCCGTTGTTGGTAATAATGATAATAATAATAATGTCAGACTTCCAGTTGGATGATTGGTTCGACTTTGATTTCGTTCAATAAAATGTACGCTGCTAAAAATTTCATCCGGTTCCTTCATTTTTAATGTTGCTATAGTATTTTTACCGTGCAGTTAGCGATACACAGTAAAGGTGATTTTCGTGTTTAATTCGTCGATGACTTTTACGTTCAAAAACGAACGTATAAGTATCTGTGATGAACGAGATTATATGACACTTAATATGTCATTGATTACAAAAAGTCTTTATTATCTACCGATATCACGAAAGTCATTCATATTTAATTGGAAATCCATACATCATAAAGTAATAACATGTTCAATATTTCACATAATACAATAGTCTCACAAAGTGAACGACTATAATATTTTGCTTGTAATCTAAATGGGTCCCGATATAATTTTTTGATATTCCAAAAGATTGCTATTTAAATGGCATAGTACATTCATTTATTTAAAACTTACAATAATCTATTCAAGTAGGTAGGTGAATGGTAACCAAATCCATTTGTGGGTACCGGAAGGATTGTAATTATGCTGGATATATCAAACTGTTTAAAATAATTATTGGTTAATTCTCATTTTCTTACTCCACTGCTAGACCAGGTCTCCTCTCATAATGAGAGAATATGTTATTACAACTGTTTAATATCGATATTGAAGTTAGAATTGAATCATCCAACTGTAGTAGTCTGTAACTTTTATTTCACATATGAAATTCAAATTACAACATTAAGTTTAGTAGTTTCAAAGCAAATACCTATTTATATTCTATGTGGTATAGAAGACTAATGTGCCTGGTGATGTGTAAAAGGTAAAACAAATCAATAATTGTTGTAATTTTATTATAATGTTAATGTATTTTTATAATCTTAAATTAAGTCAAGTGTTTCATAGATATAATAATGTGTTAAAACCACCCTGAACTCATGTTCCATACAAGCACAGCCTTGTTGTCTGTGTGTAGATTAAAACAATCTGTTTTCAATTATATGTGTACAAATCGGCCAAACACACATCTATAAGGTAAGTGTGAACGGTACGATTAGATCTGTGCTGTACCTATTTGTACCAGAGACTCGCTATGAAACGGTCAAGTCAATAGTAGCTCCAATTGATCCACATATTTTATGACTTTTGTGAAAGTAGCACAGATTGAACACGTTCTGTAGGCGACGGGATCGTATGTCCCACTCCTATAGGTAATAGATACAACTGTATGATAGTTACAATGTGTTTACAATTGTGTTTGGAAGGAAATATAATGGTTTCAGGGTGATCTTAAATGAATTGAACAGTTTTCCTTTCGATTAACATAGCTAAAAGATATTTAGATAAGAGCACAATGAGTAGTATAAAGGATCCGTTTAAGGATGTAGCGATTAGATTTAATGATTCAATTTATAAAGTATAATCACTGCCATATGTATTCTTAATATTTTAATGGTGCGGTGTAAAAAAATATATTTCTATTATCTTTTCTTCCCTGTGCCGATTGCTAACCAGTAACCATGTAGTTTTAGTTGATTCAATACCATTTAATTAATTAAATGTACAATCAACACTAGTATGAATTTGATAAAACTTTTGACAAACTACAATTAAAAAATGCCAACAAACAGTGTTCATTTAGAAATTTAAAAAGTATTTTTATTAATATTACAATTATCAGTTACAATCGTAATACTTGACTTAATTCTTATAAATATCACTTAGTATTTGTTAGTTCAATTATTATTGATTATGTTACTACTTACATGTTAAGTTGATAGATTAAGAAGACAACAAAGTAATTTTTTTCACCAAACCTTATAGTAATGTGATCTCAAAATTCTATCATTTTTTGTCTATAAAACACACTACTTTGCAACGTGATTTACATTATTTCCAATGGTTCCTTTGTTTCCTAATTGTGGATATGGACTATGCCGTTTTAAAAATAGGTTAACTTAATTTATTTTCTATTTTTGTATCAATTTTGGTACTCCACAGTAGATGTTTCCAATGTCAAATATGTTATGAATGGATGATCAATATAATATTTCTGTCGTATGCGAAAATGTAACATTTTGTAACCATTTTAAGTTTTTTTTACAATTAAAATGAAATTCTGATCAACAAACTTCACTTGTCATTTATTTTATAGTATACACTGTACAAATATGTTCACTACATTTGAAGTATCTTAATAAATAGTAACAATTATAATTATTCTAACAATTAGTAAATTATTATTTACATATAGTATTGCATAATTCCGATAGAATGTCTCCACATTTTGTAGATACTTTGATGTCAGCTATATCATCAGCTCTTGTGGGTCCTATATTCAAAATTGCCACTGTTTTGTTCTCCTCTTTAGCCTGTAAAATTATTCTGTAGCTAGAATAAACTGTTAAACTTGAGCCCAAAACAAAAACCGCATCACTATTTGATACCTCCTTTTTTACTTTTTCTACTCTGTATTTTGGTACATTATCACCAAAGAAAACAATATCGGGTTTCAATGGACCTTCGCAGTTTGGACAAAGTGGTACACGGAATCTGTCAACTTCTTCCTAAAAAGACATTTAGTACTTAGCACCGTGGTATAAAATTAAATCTATATTTATAATTTGGAGAGTCTGGGTTTGGCAAGAGTGTGCCCAAGCATTTGGGCAAAATATAATGAAGTATTTGGGAAACTTTATTTTCAATATGTCAAAATAAAAATTTCAGTTACCTTACAATATTTAATTTATGATGGCCAAACCCTGAATTTATTGACTGAATCTTATATATTTGTTTAAAACAAAAAAGCTGACACCAAATGTGTTGTATAAAGGATACTAGCAACAAATCCTTTTAATTAAGTTAAATAATTAGCGCCTAAATAAAGAGAAATTTACTTTCGAAAGCTCCACGTCTCCATCTGGCCTGATCATACTGAAACTACTTTTCATATCAGGATTATTCGCAAGAAGTTTCTCTTGTAATTTATATCTGTCAATCTCATATGGACAATTCAAACATTTCACAATATACCCTGTTCCATGGAGTTCAACAATATTTTCAGAACCAGCTTTGTGATGCAATCGATCCACATTTTGGGTCACAATACATGTAACTTTACCAACCTGAAAGTTTATATAGGTAACTAATTAAATTATCATGTGATAAAATAACTTTCAAATTTAAAATATTCACATACCTGTTCCAGTTTTCTTACAGCAAAATGTGTAGCATTTGGTTCAATAGAGCTGAATCTTGGCCAGCCTACGAAATTTCTGGCCCAATACCTCTGCCTTACTTTTGGATATTTAACAAAATCCTGGTACTGGATTGGTTTGTGATTGCTGCGAGCATATAAGCCGACTGCTTCTGATCTGTAGTCAGGTATTCCTTATGAATTGCAGATACAAGTCATTGAAGGTTTTTAAGCGTACCTAGTCAACATCGACAAATTAAAATCTCACATACCAGACTCTGTAGAAATTCCTGCGCCTGTAAGAACCAGTACTTTCTCATGTTGACTTAGAAAATCTCGAAGATTTAGATAGTCAAATCGGTCCGGAGGTTTATAAGCAGGCACAAACACTATATGCCTTTTAGTTAATCTAAAACTCATTATTTGTTTAAGCATTGCGTTTTAGTGTACTTATTCGTCTTTCTTTAATTAAACTTGATAATATTATCATTTTGACATTTGACGTGACAATGAAAAGGATGGTGTTGCACAAGTTGATTAATTCCCTTATTGATCCCCCTTGCTGATTCGTATGAATACGAACATGAATTTTTATATTTAGTTCACCATACTCTTAGAACTCTAGCAACGTAATAAATACAGGTGTATTAAAATTAAATAAAGAAACTTGATCTAACTTCTTTAGGTTGCAATCGTTGCATGTCTGATATTTATAACCTACAAAAAATGACATGTACGGTACGAGTGACAATCTGACAAATATATAACTTGACTCAACTTCGACTGTTACAAATAAGTAATAAGTACTTTAAGTACTTACGTATTTATTTTAGAACCATAGTTAATAATTGATGGCGTTACTGAAGTTAAAATTGGCTTCTTTTATTTTACTGGAAGACGACTATAATCAAAATGTGCTACCGTTAATAGTTGAATTAGTGCAAGGTGATAACATGATAAACATGTTTTGTTACGAACAGCCAATGTCACAGTGGAAAAATGTGCTAAAAATTAAGAATGTTAAATTCTATAATGAATCAAATTTAGAAGATTTTCTACATAACTTATGTGATAAAAGTACTGTTATAATAGATTCTGTAAATCAAATGGCTATCAACTTAGGTTGGGATAAATGTCTTAGATATTTAAAAAAGTTTAATTCTGAACCAACAATTTCGAAACTTATCGTAATTCTACACAAAGACTGTCTCCTGCCGGCTTCCAAAATTCCAATACATTTGAATCACATAGCAAACGCAATTGTGTCATATGATTTGACCAATCCATGCAAAATCCAAGTCCTGATAAAAAAGGGCGGTAAAATATTTAAGAGTGAAGAGTTACTTTCCTATAACAATGTTGCTGCAGTTTTAAATTCAAAGCCTATTGTTAAACCTGATGTAAAAGAAGATATAGTAGAAAGAATTGCTCCAGGCGATTTGTCTACTTTCAAAATTGAAGTTGACCAGATAAGTCAATTGGCAAAAAACCAATTAAAATTGCCTTATATGAGCAAGATCCATGAAGGTCAAGGAAAAGTTTATTACGAGCCAGATGCTGTTGATGATTGGGACGATGAAGATCCAGATGATGACCTTGATATATAAATAAAGTCTGATTATACTGTAACTGTACTTTGTTATTGCTATTATTAGTATAAGAAAAAAATTTTTGAAGTAGTGTATACTCGTAAAAAAGAGTGATAAATTAAAAACTGGTTATCAGATTCCTGAATCATAGGAAAAGATAGTAAAACTAAACGCACTAATAAAAGTTACTGTTCAAAAATAACATACTAAACACATTCACCATTGGGCAATTTGTGGATTGAATTATTCCTCAGCCAATGATCATAATAGTCAATGCATTGTTTAAATAATCGGAATGTCATATCTATCAGAAATGTAGTGTAGTTTCTTGTTACTCTGCTCTGATCTTGACGGTTTATAAGCGATAATATCAGCATGACACAGTCACTCAATTAGGTTAAATATTAATATCCAATGATTTTGGTGACATTGTATGTCACCTAACAAAACTTCTATGGCAATGGAACTTTTTATCATCAAACAAAATGTCTGTGTTCTGAACTGAATATGTTTCTCCTTTTGTAGTTTTCAGTAGTTTATGATGAGGCAGTAACGATAAAAAATGTTTTTACTGAAATCTTCACATACTCATAGTTCTTAGCAAATCTCTCATCTTCCTCTTACCAACTATGAATGAATGAGGAGTCTGTAATGGGTATTTGCAATCAAATCCTCGGTTACAAAGAATTAACTTTTTATTAATTTTTCTATATTCTGTTACAATTTTGCGATTTTTTTTATCTGCCACATAACTTATGAAATTATTACACATACATATCTATAGTAAAGTAGAAATCCGAATACGTGGAAGTAAATTTATTAATGACATCATAATTACATCACCATATCTTAAATTATGTTTCATAATTACTCATCATACAATGATTTATTTTGGGTCCTAGCAAAATAAACAAACAATACATCAATAAATCATTACAAACGTAACTCTCCGAACCGTCGCTTGTAATATAAAAAAATAAGTGATGTTATTATGTTCCATCACACTGATTGAAACAAAAATATTAACAACAACAAAAAAAAAACACGATTATCATATTTTGAAATCCGACGTATTACTTATGATGCAAGCAGAGTTGTTTTTCAGACACACAAAAGCCTAGACAATTTAATTGCGAAGACCGCAAACACTAGCAATTTTGATTGCGTTCACCCAGCGACAACGGTCGTTCCGTTGAAATGTAAGCGAGACAAACGGCATAGTAGTAAAACGATAAGCTCATCGATCGTGATACATTATTAAGCTAACAAAATACATATTATGCGATAGTAATGATTTACAACCTCACAACCTAACAAAATCCTTCCAGTTCATGTACATTGTGATCGGCACTTTTGAATATCGGGGAATATACGTAAAGTATGATGGTGGACGACGGGACGTTACATATACACACAGGAGGGAGAGTATGCGGTAGTGAGAGAACGCGGCGCTTACTCGCCGGCCAGCTCCTTGAGCCGCTCCTCGCGCGGCCGCGCTCCGCCGAATATCGACGACGCCTGACTGGTGCTGGCCAGCGAGTTCACCGGCTCTTTAACCGTCCGCGGCTCCAGTTTCAGCTTTGGTCTGCCGGTTGTGTCTGAATCAAACGGTCACATTTAATTTCTGGTCAAAACTGCAGTAATCTGTTAAGGTGTTAGATGATAGCACGTTTACGAATCTGTATACTGTAATTGTGTCCGCCACGAGAATAACGAATGTTTTAACATTAAATTAAATATGTACTTTTAATAGTAAAGCTTAGTTCTTTTAAAAATTTGGTTATAGATTTTGTAGGAGACCTGTAATAGACCTATCGGTTACTATTTTAGAGACAGACGATATAACACCATTAGTATTCAATTCATAATAAATTGTAGAATTGTTAGAATAAATTTGTATCAGTCTGCTACAGTACAGCTGTCTGCAGTTCGCTAATAAGAAACAAATAAGTTGTTTGTCTTGAAACCATCATGGTTTAATTCTAATATACAGTACCGGGACCCAAAACATACTGATTGAAACATAAATTGTTTTAATAACAATCAGTATTGTGGCATTATAATTGCACCAGGCATCTTCTTTAAAGTGAAAGTAGTAACTAGATCTTATAGCGGTTAATCGGTAATAGGTATGAAATCATTAGTAACCGGGTCGCGCTGGTGGCATATCATCGAAGTTCCGCCGGGGAGCCGCGCGGGGCTGCGCCGGCGCGGCATTGGCGCGGCCCATGCGGCCCCACTCGCCGCCGCCACCGCCACCGCCACCGCCGCCGCCTCCACCGCTACCGCCAGCACCGCCACCGCCACCGCCACCGCCGCCGCCGCTACCGCCGCCGCGGGACTCCTCCGAAGCACCGCGCGCACCCCTCTCTCCGCCGCGCTCGCCCCACCGTTCGCCGCCACCAGCGCCCCCGCCTCCGCGCTCTCGATCTACATATAACAGTATTCATGTTTTAGACGCTATGAAATTACTATTGGAACGAATTGTGGTAGGAGTTGAACATATGGTAACGTACAGATAACATTAAGCCCCCTTCATGCGATCTATATCTCTCTATATCTATAATTTTTTTCTACCATGTGATGGGAAGCTTAATGATTGAGACACCTAGACCAATATGGAACAGAAGTATTTATGATCGATATTTTGTAAACTTGTTTACATTATCTATCTTATTTTGTTTACCTTATAGTATAATGTATAATGCAGTTTTGATTCCATGTTCACTGATTGATCCATGTTAACGGTTAGTAAAACTGAAGCGGTAGTTAAGATGTTAGTTAGGAAAAAATTTATAACGTCATGTACCAAACTTCCATTTACATATTTATACCAGAATTAAATGTGAAATATACTAAAAAATATATCAACCACACCCTGTAAATTTTCATAGCATCAATTCAGTAAAAATACTTCCTGCATACCGTACAAATACTAAAACATAGTTGTTCAATCAACTAGCAAACTGATATTGAATCAATCAAATCAATAAATCACACCATGAAAACGTAATACAAAAAACATAGATATGACGGGGGATGCATGCTGTATCTCACGGTTAATTAACAAATGCATAATTAAAGCCTACGTACAATCCACAACATCAGCTGCCTCATTCGGCTTTCTCTCCTGCAGAACACTAATGGAGATAGTCAATTTGAGTTTTTTTTTCATAAATGTCACTAAGCTTTATAGATACTGCCAAGATCTAAGTAGAGAAAACAATGTTTAGGACACGGATATGTTTTCAATTTAAATATCTTTTTTTTGCACTATATATATTAATTTTTCATTTACTTCTGAGCACAGCCTGCATTAATATTATATTAATGTTCACTTCTACGATAATACAACAACAACAACAACAACAATTATGAGGCCCAAATAAATAAAATGAGAAATGTTATGTAATACCATAACAGTTCATACTGAAGTCCCAATGTCTATTATATTATTAACAGGCTGTGACATGAATTACCTCCTAAAAAGAGTTGATCGGAGATTATTCAGCTGCCTTTAGAGATTTAGCTATAGACAACACGAGGCAAAAGAGAGAATTGGAAAATGTACAATGAACTATAAATAAAACAGTGTAACACAAACGGTCAGGTTAAAGCGACTCTAAAAATCAATCAATACGACAACAGTAACACTCCTGTGCAAACTCCATCCATCAACGATCCATGCGGTGTTATGGGTTAGCATTATTAGTGTTACCAGTGAACCCTCCACCCTGGTGCCGCGGGCCGCGGCGCTCCGCCCCCTCGTAGTGGTCGTACATACCACGACCGCCGCCGCCGTCTCTCCTGAAGCCACCGCGCCCACCGTCCCGACCCCCTCCGTCGCGACCGCCATCGCGTCGCCGGTCGAAACCGCCTCCTCTGAAAATAATCATGATTGTTTTGTTCAGGCAAATTTCGTAAGCATAACCTTATTCTATATATGGTAAATCCACCATCATACATACAATCATCAGACAAAACTCTCTGTGCCATTTGTCGGAACCATGGAATTTACAGTCATTACACATTCATTTACAATCCCTAAAGTAAACGTTTTTAAAATCTCTCTATCTTGGAGGGGTGCACGAGATCTCCAGAGTTATCATCGCAAAGTTTATTTCACCGCTTATCGCTAACGTAAGACTCAAATCGACAGACATGTAATACAGAGGATTGAGTACGAAAATTTCCTATGAGATATAAAGTTTTAATTGTGATGCTATTTTATTATTTAATGCATCCATTCATCTCAAAAAAAGTGTTAATAGAACATAGAAGAAGTGTTAATAGTCCTGTTGTAATCATATATTGCAATAAGCAAGGTTAAACAATTAGCGACTCGGTTGAATCTTCCATGGGCAACATTTATTGGCAGATTTTTGGACGCTTACCAACAATTAACTCTTGACTTATCATCTTGATTGATATTATTATGTAAAGATATTTAAGCCTTGTGTGATGTCTTCAAAGTGGTGAAAATTGTCCCAAAAGCAGGGATTGGCCACTAAGTAAAATTACCGATACCTAATCTTGAAATACATTAGTAGAATAAGTACCGAGTGTCCCACACTGGCAACGATAGACCCATTTCGTAGCAGTGACTCATTACTAAGTTGCACACATGTGCGGTATGTAAACATAATATATGTTATTTACATATCGTTTTGTGTATATATTTATGTATATTCCGCATATAAAGTATGTCGTATACAATATTAACTAGTATAACTTGACACCTGCCTCCATCTCTCACCATCCACCCAGGGTTGACCGGCAGCAAATGCCAATAGGCATTAAGTTCGTTCTGTATTACTTTTATTTTATAAAAGTGTACATTAAAGAATGAATAAATGAATAAAAATAAACAATAGATATAGTAGAGCATACCTGTCACCCCGTTTGTCTTCCGCCACATCGATTTTTAGCACTTTACCATCTACATTTATAGAGCCGCTCAATTCAATTGCCTTCATCAGATCCTCTAGGTATTCAAACTCCACGTAGCAGAAACCTTTGAATAGGTCTGTTTCTTTATCCATTACCAGCCTCACATTTTTAATTGCTAGGGTCTGTAAAATTGAAAGGATACAAAATATTAATTTTTGTAATATAATTATGTATTAATACAATATCTCAATTCTAATAGACATTACAAAGAGTCAACATGGCTTCGTAGAATGAGCCTCAGTTTGTCAGACTCAAAAAATCTTACAACAAATTAATTTAGGTGTTCCTAGGCAGATATGATTTTTTTATAAATATTAACACTTGAAAGCTAGTCCAAGTTTCTGGAGATATTACAACAAGTGAATCTATGTTGAGAACAAATAAATTATCTTCTCCAAAATTTTGCTTTTAGAAAACTTCAATTAATAAGCATTTCGTTTGCCTAAGTGTCCTTAAAAATAATGTAATACAAAATCATGTTACCAATGCATACCGAAATGAATGAAAAAGGATTCATAATAATGAGTAAGCATAAGAATAAGTTCTCCATCTTGGCTTTTATTTGTGTACTGTTAAAGCTAAATTTAAAATTTATACAGAAATAAGACAAAATATTCATAAGGATTCTGTACCAAAATCAATGATTCTAAAATATCAGTTTCTAGTGCTAGCTTTGTACCGAAAATCATGTTTCGAACATGATTTTTTTCTTGTATGGTTGAATAAAATTACTTACAGGAAAGATTCTATTGATATCGCCTTGGATGATACCCGAGGGTAAATTGCCAACATAGGCTTTGTATGGTGGCTCGGTTGGTAGAGGACGACCACCGGCAGTCCTCCGAACGCCCCCGAACTCCCTGTAGACATCATGAGAACCATCCAATGTTATAACCTATAAAAACTTCAGCACTCACTGTTCACTTAAATACTTTATAACAATTTATTACATGAAGCCGGACTACGATGAACAATTTGATTTATATTTGCACGCTTTGTTAAAATACCACTTTCTTCCAATGTTAGCCTACCGTCATATCAAACAGAAAACAATAAACGAAGCTTATAAATGTATTTCTTTATAACTTCACACAAAAAATACGTAAAAAATAGATCAAAAACCGGAATAAAACGCAATTAAACGTATATATTGTATTAAATACCTCGAATGACCATCGTCAAATTCACTGCGACCTGCCATGTTTAGAAACATGGAATGGAACACTAAATGCGCGCGCATCACATTCTGGAAGCGGCCAACCATTACAATTATATATTCTACATTTTGGTAGCTTTCGTTGTCTATCATTTGGTATTGGTATTGAAATGCCTCTCATTCTATCCTTTTTATTTCAGTTAAGTACAAAAGAGACAAAACATAAAAAAGTATTGAATATCTATCAGTTTTAAACTATAATTTAACGAATATTAATAATATTGTAACAAAAAATAAATCTCATGAAGTAATTCATAATGTATTGTTAAAAATAAAATAATTTCTATTTTTATGTACGTTTTTACTATTGTTAAGTACAAAAATACCAACATTCAAAATATGTTAATAGGTCTGTACTTATTGCTTTGCTTTCATTTGCGTTTCCAGAAAGCAAATAATTTTCAACCCTTAAAATAATTTTTCATTTTGAGCATCCTAAAAAGCTATCGCGACATCAAATGTCTAGAAATTTTAAAGAGAAAAAATATCGTAAACGCGTAACACGTAGTAATTGGTACTTCAAAGAATAAGTCATTTACAGAATTAGCTCCATATTATTTAATTAGTAGCAGATATAAATTAAGTTTCTGACCATTTTTATAAATTCAGTCTGAAGTTAACTTATCTTTATTGAAGATGGAATTAAATGAAGGTATATTTCTTTGCCTCGTACAAAATGAAAAGGACAAATTTCGCATAACAACCGGTTTTAAAATATTTTTTAAAATTCTATAACAAGAAAGCTATACTCGTATCAGTTTGAATTATGACAGTTAGCGGTGTAACAGAACACTCAACACTTAATGTGTCTCTATGCTAATAATGCTATTCTAATAAAATGTATGAAACTGATATGAATCTGAAGATGGCATAGTAGTGTGTACTTAGCTTTATTCTAAGTAGGAGAAAATTATGTTGTTTTAATCGCTCACTATTTTACATTGAATGGATTAAAAGGAAAGTACGGATTACTCAACAAACCTTCAAATCTAGATATAAAAGGAATAAAATACTTAATGTTTGCCTTAATAATGCTTAAAAGTTAGTCAATGTACGATATTCCTAAAATTTTGTAATATTTGTAAGTGGCAAGTTTTCGAGATATTTGTAGAGAACAGTTCTTTTTTTGACAGAATTAAGACAGACCATTTTGAGCATTTTGACAGTAAATTGTATATCCATTCCAATCCATGTGGTTCATCACATTTTCGTATATATTGTTTTAATGTGAGAAATATGAAAGACGACAGTGCTCGTGAATTGCATATGTCTGTAACTCCATCTTTATTAGACGCCTTTGATTTGTTAAGGTCTCCTAAAGATGAATTAAAAGTAACTGGCGGCATTAAAATAATATCACAATTACAAAAAAATGAGGTTAGTTCGAATATATCATAATGTGACTGTAGAGGAAATCAATTTAAAAATGTTATGGCAATATAATTATAAGTAAAGGACTGCAGTGTTCCGAGCGTAATGCTCCTCATTTAAAGTATTTGTCTGTAGAGGATCTTTACCCCAATGATCTTAACAATATCACAAATTTGCTTAAAAAACAGGGATATAACCATGAAATGTGAGTTGACGACTTAATTTTTAACAGAATTCGGCCTTAAATGCCCCAATAATTCTTTTATTTTGCAGAATGAAAAGGATGTCCAATATGCCTTGAAGAGGCTGGTGCGCAGTCTTGGTGCAAACACACCGGAGTTAAGAACAGGCTATTTTGCTACACTTGTGAATTTATTGACAAAAATCAATCATATAAATGTTTCACAGTTATTTGAACTTGTAAAAAAAGAACTACACACTTCTGGTGCTTCTAAAAGTGTAAGTTTTTTACTGAATTTTACATTTGCAATTGTTCTTTGGTATAAGGCGTATGCCTCTGTGCCTTTTTGTCACCAAATTGAAACCTATGAAGATATATGGCAGTGTGCTTACTGTGGTAATGCCATAATAAAGCAACAAATGGTTTCAGCAACAGATGGCACTCCAGGTGATGGAAATGTCACTGGGGAACTTTTTGTCATTTGGCCTGCCGACACACAATTGATATGTGATTTGTGATTTTTGTTTAAGAAATAATTACACAATAAGTAACAGCATCAATAAACAATAGGTAACAGCATGTCAGCAATAATAAACTGTATGCATTCTATTAATGATGAGTTAATTAACTATTTGTATCAAATTACAGGAAGTGGGTGATGTATGTCTTGGTCAAATATTAGTATGTGGTGCAGTTTTTCGTTCTGGCTTAATGCTAAAATGTACAGACGAGGAACAAAAGGAGATAATACATCTACTTCAATCAGCCAGCACTAAAAAGTCTTATCTCAGCACAGTGGCATACCTCATTCTGTTAGATTTAGTAAATGAAGTAAGTGTATAAATTTGTTGCATTCTTAAACAGTTCATCCGCTTGACATTTAGTGTACATACTTAGCATAGACAACATAGATTCATATTATTAACTAATTGGCAGTGACAACGATCTGTCTATAAAGATCAGTGAAGTGAGCATAAGACTCTTTGCTACCCTAAGCTCTCTCTATCATCTCCTAATCAAATTCCTATTCTAACAAAAAATATGCTTGTTCAATCTCTAGTACCCATTCTTCATTTTACCAATGTGTGCCATCACACAGTAACAATTAAACAAAGTTAAGCGTCTTTTGCAAACATTTTGCATACGTAAATATCATCACAT
>DWEM01000232.1:0-22028 GCA_018245935.1 Agara belti belti
GACTTAAACGGTCACTTTTTCATTCGTAAGCACAGACGAGTCGATATATTGAACACTATATTGTAACTTTCGGAGAAACTAAGAAGAAAGTTTGAGTATCTGTGATTTACACAAACATTGGATACTTGTTTTGTTTTATCTGTTGCATTTACAATGATATTGTGATGTATGATTTATGATCTGTTGATATTATGATCAAACATGTTAAAAATATTTCATTTTATTTAATGTTCCTCTTCACCGCCGTAAGGAATAACAAGGCTTATTTTATTTTTATCTTTAGCACTTATAGTTCAAGTACCATATGTAACTCGTGACAAGTGCATGCAGCGAGCAATCTTTTACAGCATAAAACATTCTCGTACCGATATAAATAGTTATGTACTTTTTATACCGTGTCCTCTTCATACATTTGTTATTAGCCGTAACTTCGTAGTCAGCATAAGTTATTATCACCTGCTAGCAGTGACTTCACCAAACTGATGACATCATATAGATTTTTCAAGATGTTGCTTATTTACAAACTCCAAGTTGTAAATTGTAAGTAATTTCTTTGACGACATCCTTCAGATTACACAAGAACAATCAAAGTATACGGTGAATGCGCGACAGATAAGGAAAAAAATAATATATTCGTTCGGCAAATTTATATTATCTTGCGAAATAGTCGAGAATATCGAGCGCCTATTTAGTTTTGCTTCGATAACATTTGCATACAATTCAATTTTTATTTTTCAATAGGTGCTGTATATTGAATATTGATATAGAAAAAAACGAACTTTTTAACCTTAATAAAAAAAAAATACTACAAAAAAGCACTATCAAGTACGAGAGTACTTATTAAGCAGCATAAAAAAAACCCTTGAAACACGCCATCTATTATCGCGCATTGCACACAACCGCAAATCGATAAAACGTATTGCACACCGATATTATTATACTCGTGTACTAGCACACAAACGCAGCAGCGGCCAGCGCTACGGCAGCGTACCGGTTGTGTGGGGGGTGGTGACTCAAGCCGAGGCCGGGCGATGCGTCCGCGGCGATCCTCTTTCAAATCCGGTTCCACAAGCCAGCCGCTAGACAATCGTATCAGACGGGCCGTATGCAGACAGACCTAACGGATTCGAATTGGCGGCTGCACACCGTGTATGAAACCAATCAATTCGGACCAATGCGCGGGTTAATGGCACTGCGGCAACACGACATAATCGAGAACGAATACTACTGCAACTGCTAAAAACTGTCATGATTTTCGTGACCGTAGATTACGCTATCGGGTGTTTCTTGCAACATAAATCCAACGATTCTGACATTAACCAATACTATGTATATAATATTCATTACAGTATTAACCAGCTTAATATAGTTTGTTTTACCCAAATTTAATGCAGTATTTGATTTACCATGTTGAACACTTACCATCGGGTGGCCCGTTTGCCTGTTTGCTAGGTTAATTTTATACCATAGGTTTAATGTGACCAGTGCCGTTTATTCTACTTTTTTTCAACAATATCAAGCAAAACTCCCTTTTAATGTATATTAATGATGGGCAAATAAGCTGCTTGACATTTGCAACAGTGGACGAGTTGTTGTTAACACACTTTTTACCTTTAAGGACCCTTTTGATACAGTATTTAGGACCCCATGTCATAGTTCACTGTAAACACTTCACAAGGAAAGCTCATTACATAGTTTACATTTGACAATGTAACTAGCGAATGGAATAATTGTGTATGCAGAGTGTTTTGAAATAACAATTTAGTAATGTTGCCAAATATATACGTTTCCATTGCCTTCAAACAATAAATACATGTAAGCCAACCTTTAATCATCTGAATACACACAATTATCCAGACTAAACCATATTCAGCCATAAATTGTAGTGTAGGGATTCAAGTTGATTGCCTCGTTTTAAAAAGTATAACCTTTTAACATTTAAAAGTACATTTATTACTTAATATAATATTGAAATATGAATCCTATTTTAAAAAAACAGATTTATGATGCTTTAAACATTCTATCTGCAAAGCATTTTAATTGCATACAAAAAAAAATATTACGTTGTTCTGCATTATTTAAAAACTGCATAAAGCAGCTTAGCCGTTAAGATCACTGAAAGACAATAGGCAAATAAAGAAAATTAAAGAAAGTTAAGTGAATACATATTATTCGTAATTCAATAATCAAGAGTACAATGACAAAAATATTTAACATATTTCAGTATATAATATGTTCTATTTTTTATAAGTACAAGGAATGTGGACTACAAGGGCACATACTTTTTGTTTAACAAATGTCATTTGAAAGATTATTATTTCAATGAAGGTGTTTAAAATAAGTACTTATTTAAGTTATTATATGTTATTCAATTTGTTAATAATTACCATCCACAGTGTACTCATAAAAATTTCTCTGAAATGTAATGTATCCATGAAAAAATTCACATTTTGATAGCTTGCAACCAAATGATATATCAAAAATAAATTAAATAGACACTAACCATGCAACGTAAAATCAAATCAAATCAAATAAATTGATTCATATTTAATTTCATATTTCATAATTTTTATTAAAATAAAACATACATTTTATTTAAAGACACAAGTCCAACACTGATCGTATGCAGAGTAATTTGACACCAAGTATTTAATTTGACTTACTGGGAGTTCAAATTACAACATTCCAACCATATAACGCTACACTACAAACTATATTCGAATTCTTGTGAAAATTAGAAAGTTCAACATTGACATGTTATGTAATAAAACAATATTCAACAAAATAACATTATTGCGAAAACTATTTTAGTAAACACAAAATGTGTGTAAAATCTTAAGTGAAACAAAAATGGTCTGAAGTTTATAAAATGAACGACTATTAATTTTATCTGGCACACACAAATTTGAAAGATAAACTCAAGTATACGTAGTCACCTGTGCGATTACGAATTTCTTTATTTATTACTAATACATACGAAACCAGCTTACCTCGCCTGTTAAAGGGTCGAACTCGGACGGCTACTTTGATCTTATCCGAGGCCATTTTTACACTCTAAATACACAGATATAATCAAAACACAACACTTTCCACAACAATGTATGATAAATTATTGCACATATTCACCCATATTCTAAAACAACAAAATTCATTATTTCACGTTATATTCACGACGTTCCCGAGATGACACTGCCCGCCATGTTGTTTTTTACGCTACTCTAGTGCTTACCACGTTTAGAATACAGCGGTAATGAATCGGTAATTTATCGGTTTTTGTTGGAGCAACAAATTATATTGTTACGAAAGTGCAATATTTTTATTGATGTCCAGATTTATTTAAATTCTTGAACACTGCAATTAGTAATTTTAATGTTATTTTCAAATGCAAACTTCAAGCATGTCGTATTAAGATAATTTTAATGAATATAAATTCCTCGTTTGATACTTTGAAAAATGTTTATAGTAATCGACTCTAAAAAACATACATTTTTACGGTTACTGTACAATAAAGAAAAAAGGAACAACAATGTCAAAAAACATCAACTCATTCTGCTTACCACGAATGTCAGTTATTTGACGTTTTAAATGTTGAAGTTATGTATTTCTATTTCATAAAAAGTAAAAACATTAATATCACTTAATTACTTGCACTAGTATTGTTTGAATGCATTTCGGTTAATTGTAGGCGTCAAATATTTTCATGTGAAGACTAAATTTTTATTTTTTTATGTCCAAGATTGATTATTAGAACATTAAATCAGTTTTGACGAAATGGCAGATCCACTTTACGGATGGGATTTAACGTTTAAAACTGTTGAAAGGGATATTAAACGAAAATCAGATGTTCTGATGGCCTTTGTTCATTGGAATTTAACCAAAAAAGGTTTTCGTAACATTGGAATTGGCGACGAGGTGCGTTTATTTCCAAAATTAAAAATAAACTTTTACAGTTTTTAAATCTATGCCTAGAAACAAAGTGGGTAATCTGTTATTGAAGACTCCTATTTTATTTATAATCCTATGTTAGTTCTTCTAAAACAAATACTGAAACTGTATATAAAAAAGTTTGTGTGCAACATGTTTGCTATATTGGAGATACATATATTTTCTTATTTTTAATAATTGAATTTCAAGTCATCCTAAAGAGGGTAGAGAATATGTTTCATTTATATTTGGAATAATCAAAACCAGATGCCGTAAAAAAAAGTTCACTCTTTACACATTAATACTATTTTAATAATTTGAATATCTATTATTGTAAAATTTCAGAGTACAATAACAGGAAATGAAGAAAAAAGTGAACTGCTACCGAATGGTTGGAATGAGAATGAAAATTATGTTCTCAGATATGTTTATGATGAAAAATTATATATTCTCCATGGACTCAACTCTGACGGAAGTCTCATAATCAACCTTATGGTAATATAATAACTAAAAGCTGCTTCTATACTCAAGTGATAATTTGGAAACTGGTTTGTAAGTCGATGACAGTAGGTTGATATAAGATACATGTCAAAGTGTCAATACCTCATTATGGAACTAAATGCATTAGCAATATGGCAAATTTTGTTATGTTAACTTTAAAAGAAAGCTAGGTTTTCTCCTGGTTTAGCTTAGCTCCATAAAAATGTATGCTGCTCATTAAGTGTAGTCTAGCCAATAAATAATGTCAATAGTGATATCTAACATTTTTAATTGTAAAATTACTCATATTTTTGCTAATAAAATATATTTTTACTAATAAAAAAATTAAATAACCACCAAAACTATTCCTAAAATGCAACACTTTGATACAAGTCGCAGTAGCAACTGGCAGTCCAGAGTTTTTATACTGTCATGAAGACTGAAACCAGGAATTAACTTTGTTACTTTGTTAAAAGTTGTTAAAAGTGGATGTAATCACCACTAACTATATGACCTCCAAATGTATGTAAAGTTATGGAGCTGCTTTTTAACGGTTCTGATTTAATATCACAGAAAGCAGATGACTTGGCCGTAACAAATATCGCATTGAGTATTGAGGGCACAGTAATCGAGACCAGCGGATCCATTGACAAGTTGATGCCAAACAACAGAGATATAATGTACAGCTTAATCAGGGATCTGATAAATCCAGTTATCAACAGGGCTACAACATCTGCACAGACACAGACAAATAGTAAGTTGTTAATTTGAATTTGGTTATCCAGTTACTGTTATATACATTTTTCACCTGAAGACAGTAACCAGTAGGCAACCAGGCAATAGTCACAAATAACTGCTGTCCTGCCTGAAGACATCTGAAACCAACCTCTAATACAACTATGAACTGGGCATTAGATTAGTGAAGTTGGTTAAGAAGTTAAGATTATTAGTTTGCTAGTATTTATTGGGAACAGGACTGCAGGAATATGTAGGACTGTTAGTAAGATTAGTCGCTCAGTAATGTTAGTACAATTGGAATTAGTATTAGTATTTGTTATACAAGAAGTTAGCCACAACATGTTACAAGTCTTAACTGCTTCACGATAGAAATCGTTCCAGCATGTAGCAGATTATTATTGTTATTTAGATATATTTTGATTATATACACTACAGTGTACGATATCCAAACTGCACCTTAATTAATATATATAAATATAATTTTTGTTTTTCAGACTCTGACAACATAACTGATGATGATGCTCTAAGGATTCCGTCAAGATCGTCAATACAGCCAGACAGCCACAATTTATGGTAATAAGACTATATTTATACATTTAAAACAAAGTACTTAACTTGTACTGTAATTGCTGATTGATTATATAATTTAGCAATTTCAAATGTTTATATGTAAAAAAGTCGCTGTCTGATTGTGACATTTAGGTTTATAATGAAGTATAGCATGAATTGGAAGGCTATTAAAATTGTAACACATTATTGGAAATAGAGTCAAAATCTATCTTAATTTAACGATTTGTATATTGGTGTACAAACTACAAACAAGTAGATTCACATATAAGTTGAAAACATCATTTAATAGTAAAACTTATATAAAATACTAACTTAAATCCTTGATATCAACAGGGACTTACCCCCACGAGGCATGCCAAATGTTGGACGGTCCGATTTGGATCCTTTTGCTCCACTCGGAAGTGGTGGGATGCTGTTTCAACCGTTTCAACCAAGAAGAGATATAGAGAACCCTGGACTCGGTATTCCCGGGGGATTGCCTAGGTATTTCATATCTGTAGCACTAATGTTAAGAATAAGCAGTGATAGCTTTGTGGTTTGAAATTCACTTTGGCGGGTCTGGGTTTAAATTCTGTCACACACCTCTATTAGATGCAGTTTATAACTTAAAATTTATACATCATTTGCTATAACAGTGAAGGAAAACATCGTCAGGAAACCTAGAGTATGTTATAATAATTTATAATGTTTCTACGATGTCTGAAGTCCACAAATGTATAACAAATTTAAGACACCTATAAATATTTACAGAGGTGCAGTACCTCCGGGAGCACGGTTCGACCCATTCGGACCTCCCGGCGGTCCCATGCCGGGCCGCCGCCCGCCGCCCCCAGACGCAGACCACCTTCCCCCGCCAGGCTTCAATGATAATATGTTTATGTAGATAACTCAATTGATATCTGATAACCTTTGTATGCCTATACTTAACAAAGAAACAATAAAGTTGGCGATGTTAAATTTATTACCTATTTCTTGTTCTCATAAATTTTCGCGGATATAGTAATTTCTGATAGTTACATGAAGAACCTAACAGATGCCGTTTTATATACCACACATTGGCTAACAATTATTTATGGTAGTAATATTTAGAACAATTGATAACAATAATAACTGGGGACAATTACACACACGACTATCTGATTCCAAATAAGACATATAATTTCCTGTGTTAAGGTAAAAAAAGCAATAATAAAAACCATAGTATCCGCATTGTATAATATTTGTCCTTTAACAACCATGAATGTTTTTCCTGGGTGGTAAATGGTAATAGAACCGAGGACTTCCATTTAGCGCAAAATAAGGCACTAGCCTAGAGCGCCCAGTTGGTTAAAACCGTTCCTAAATACCCTTAGGGATTAAAAAGAACTGAAAATTGTGGTTTTTGAGAGTGCCTCAATAAGGTGCCTCTAAATTGCAACTGCCAGTGACCGTTTTCTTGATAGATACAACTTGTAATATTCAAGACAAGAGTGAATAAATATATACTTTATTGGCTTTCGCATTTCATCTTACCACCAGTGGAGCCCTTGGTCAAACGCAAGCCTATATCGTTTTTTTTTATTGCGTAATAGACTTGGGTTTCATTGCGAGCTCGTCTGATTGTCAGGTGCAGTCTAAGATAAACCACGCTTGCCTAGAAAGTGGATGATATATCAAGATAAAAAAGAATCTATCCGGAGTAAGCTATCCGGATAATTAAATCTACTAAACGCATTGCATCTGTAAATTTAAGTTTGTAAAACTTATGAAAAGGAACATTTAAAAGCTAACAATAGCTTATCACTTCATACATTCGTACTATTATTTGTAGGTCAATGGAAATATGACGGATATAAATAATGACATTTAATTTATTAATATCATAGTAGAATTTTAAATATAGTATGCTAGAACATTCATCCGTGATTTTTTTTTAGGTTGGCAACGAAAACGTCAGTCGAGTGAATTTTTCTGTGCGTAGCACACGTTCTTTGCGTGTGTTGTGAATTTCCCAAGCTGTTCACGGCCAAATCCGTTCAACTTTTATTCAATGTGTATGGCTGTGGAGGTAAGTGAAAATACCACTATTTTAACATCATGTTAGGTGACGATACTATTGACGAGAGGTCGTGCCCTTTCAGTTCGGGACGACACTGCAGGCGTCGCGGAGTGAGCAACTGATTTCCCTTTAGATATACATTTTGCTATTGCCTTGCCTCCTATCATCTGTGTTAATTCTGGATCCATTTGAGTTATTGCCTCAAAAATCTGATGACTACGTTCTCCTCTGCTTTGCATAATCTCGAAAACTCCACATACCTATTGAAATACAGTAAGTTCAAGAACTTTATAACGATGCAAGCGAAGTTATAAAAACTTATTCAAAGTGTATGTAATTGCATAATATTACTTTATATTTCTAGTACAAGAATGATAACTTAGAAATTCGATACTAACAGTCCCTTGATGTGGTCAGATGACTCATGCTGAAAAGTATCCAGTACTGTGCTCGATTCCTTAAACTATTGCAAATTAGTTGCCAACAGGTATTGTATGTGTTGGCAAATTGTGCGAAATAATACATCTTCAACTGACACATTAACTACCCTCATTTGGTCTTAAGAAATGACGTTTTTATAAGTTTTAAAGGAGTAAAATCAACTCAGAACAGTAAAAATGCACTATTTTTTAAATAGGTAGTTAATGTAGGTATGTCTATAGGTAGGCATTCAATACATTTCTTTAGTAAATCATAACAGATTTTTAATAAAGTGTTTTTGTCAAGACAATAGCTTTGTTGTGTGCTTAATTTGCATTTTATGTAAATTAATGTATAAAGTAAAAGAATTCTTATAAAACTGGCTACCAAGTTAAATCTAAATATGAAGTAGTTTTGAGGTTATTTAAGAGGTTAATTCATTAGTTTGATATGTAATTGCAGTGTTATTAAGTTCAAGGACTTTTTCGATGATGAAATATTAACTAATTTCAATTTCTGCTCTCATATACCCTTATTAGCATCAATTGTTGGAGCACAGTTTTAATAACTCATCTGTATTCTTTTTTGTTTGTGATTGCTCTACGTATTTGTACAATGACATAGTATTCACATAAACATAAGTATATAATATTAACATCACCCTCACAGAGTACATTAAGATAAGTGTGTTGCAATATTTACATTGGTAACATTGTTTCACTAACATGTTGTTACAAGTTAAACTCCTGTTGTTATTCTAGAATCTAAAACAACATTCCAAACTTTATGTTGGTATGGTAATTTGCATATTATTATATAATAACATTTTTGCACATAATATTTTGTCAATCAACCAGTGCTTCATTGGGTATATTAGGTAGTTAATATTATTACTGTAAGTGATTGTTACTTCTTGTTAGTTATCTTAGAAGTTGTTCGAAATTTCTCTCTTGTGGGTGGGCCCTTTCTGTAATTAAATAACTAAGTTTATTACTTCAGCCATGTTTCTCAATAACTTGTGTTCCAACAGTTAATAATGGGATTTTAATAACTGTAGAATAATATGAGCATGACTATTCTGGGCATTTAATGAGCGGGATAAAAAATTGTCACGTGTTTCAATTGAAATCGAATTGTGGACTTCAATATGTCATCGTTTTAATGAATAAACATTAATCTGTTTTACTTTAAAATCAATGCAAATCATTATTGTTATTATTTAGGTTCTCTCTATTTATGTTGGTTATATTCAGTCATTTATTTATTTTATAGATTGTCAGTTACTTTACTGGGACTAATTCCTGAAATTTTTATGCATTTGTTAGATGGTTTGACATACAGTTGACATGTTTGTGTAATACATGAATTTAGTGTCTCACTAAATTATCATGCACGGCTAATTTATGTTTTGTATGTCTGACATATTAATTTAGATTTCAAATAACCAAACCATTTTCTATTTACTGAATTTAGTGAGGTACCTTAATTTAGTGTTCATTTTTATATCCTAGATATAAAACTCCATAACTCTGATAGTTATAACTTCATATGTCATTGAACGTGTTCGGAATACTGCACATGGTGTTTGTGTAATAAATCTCGATTGACGTCATGCCAAGTCGAATCACTTTTCACAAACATTTTAGCCCACAGCAAATGCAGCTACACGCCCGGCGTAGGTATAGTAAATGTGGTGACGTCATCATTGCATAATGTTATTTTATCGCCGCGGTTAAATTGGACCCGGTGTATTAATTCAATGTTCGCGGCTTCGAGCACGTACATCGTTCAAAGTGCTGATAATGAAAAACCATTGCTTTGACAGCGCGTTATCTTGCATTATTTCTTAGATACTTTATTGGAAATTCCTTCTGTGATATGTAAGTTTTCTTGAAACTCCTGGACGCGCTGATAGGGGCGTGGCTTGGGACGTCGACCCGGCCTTGGTGCGCGTGTGTTGAACCTGCGCAGGCGTTGGTCCGTTACCCCGAACACCCACGATCCGTCCCGACAATTCACGAAACCGTGTAAATAACACGGCCTATCGACCGTCGCCATTACATTTCGATTAGCTTCGCATCAACATAGAAATGTGCCGACGTTTCCGATGACGTCACTACGCGTCTATTGATTCCTTTGTAATATTCAGAACCGAGCCATTTATTATCTTTTTATTTCAAACAAATAGAAAATTATGAAAATGAACATTATAAAAATTATGTAGATTTAATAACAGTTTCTGCTCAAAATTACACATAATATATACATGAGTTGGGAACATTACAAGTTTCTAGCGAAGTTGTTTTGACTGAATTAGTTAAAAATAATATCAGGGTATATTGTACTTAAGTTTCTGTACATTCTAGAGCGTTCTTGTATTCATTCTCATTTTACACTAGAGAAAGCGTTGACATTTGGAAATGCATTCGTTATTTGTTCGCTTAAGGTAGGTATGTGTAAAAAGGTTCCGCCAAATACTTACAGCCTCCCATTGTCAATCTAACAACGTAACGCTACAAATTAAAAACACCCCGCTGGCGTTCGAGGGACGCTCGCGCTCTACGAACGCCATTCGGATATCGACCTAAGGCAAATGATTAGACTGAGCCTTGAGCATTATACTCTGCCCGTAATCCCGTCCACGAATAGCGTGCGTACAAACAAAAAGGAAATTAATAAAACTACGTACACGCGCGAATGATATGTTTTCACTACGGCTCCATTGTAGGCAATAATAGAACGTAGTATCTATATTCGGCTCTTTTTATATCTGCATATTAGCACGCCCCGCCGTTTCCCGGCTCGGTTCGCTCGTTTTATTTGAAATAACCGCAAACATTCCCCGAGAATTTCGGGCGCGCGCCCCCGCGATCGCGTCTTGAAAGCAGACCATTAAGTAGACGAAGGGAGAGCCGGTCGACTGGCGATATATAAAAACTCCGGTTGTTCCGCAAGGGCTTAGGGTCGTTGCTCCAGGCTCCTATACGGCGAGCTTTGGAACTTAAAGGGCGACGCACTCGGCCCGTCCTTTTTCAACCACAACACGCACTATGAATGATTAATGAGATATTCGTATCGGAGAAATCTGCTTCTTTTAGTAGACGAAATAACACTTATTGTGTCGTAGACAGGACGACCTTTTAAGAAATATAAGGTTATCTGAACTCCGAACATATTGGCCGTTTCTACAATTGAATTCGAGACGTGAAGCGCAATGAAGGCCATCTTATTCGAATGCATCTGTCAATGTAGCTTCAATAATAAACGGAAATTCAAATATTTCCAATGTCAAATTCTAGACGCTTTGAAATTGTACATACACATTCAATATTTTGTTGACAATGAAATGATTGCACATAAATCTGCCAGTTCGTATGAGGGTTGAGGTCTCGTAATTGCAGATATTGGTATCTGATCCGGTTCATATACGACTACTGACTCGGACGCTAACGAACTCTCGAGCAATTCATTTAATACACTAATATATATGCGTAAATCCGGTGAGCTCTTTTAAATGCACCCCTCTTTGAACACGTCGCCGGCGGCATTGTACCGTTTGTTGGAATCCTACCGTATTACGGAGGTCCTATATGTGGGTATACGACGCGCGATTATTGTAGGAAAAGTCTTAATCGAACTTAAGTAGATTAATACTGTTTTAAATTACGTTATTTTTTTTATCACGATTTCATCGTCGATATCACCATGTTCGAATTATAACACGAGTTGATAGATTTCTTACGGCTGATAAGCCATGGTTTGTATTTTACGTAGACCTTAGGGTATTTTCGTCTGAGCAGGTAAAAGCCCTTTTGTTACGTCGACTACAATCCCCACTTGTTGTCTGTAATCCATTAATCGCATTACGTTCACACCTTCATTTTTATTTAATGGATTGGTGTAGGTACAGGGGGATGGGTTTTTTATTATTTTGAATAAATGTGGGTTACCTACGACCGAATTTCGAATCTATAAATACATCATTATAATAGCTATTATCACACAACCGTTTGTGTTGCTATAAACAGCTCAAAGAACGGAGTCAAAATACTTCGAGGATTGTATTCCTCAAGTGTATTTTCATAAAAGGTATTTCGTACACACGTGTATATCGATTATAAAGAGTTAATATTTGAAAACTAGTTTGTATGTAGGAAGCAATATTGGAAACTATTTATCTGATTTTAAAAAATCATTCACGAGTTGAATGCTACGTTATCACTAAGTGATATAGACTATATTTTATATTAAAAAACAATAGGGATCCCTTCAAAAATTCGATAAAAAAACCGCGTGTTAATAAAATATGTACCTATACAATACAATTTCTTTCATCGCGTGCGCTGCAAAACTTTTTATGATAGAAGAAAACAATGTACTACGGCTTTGTAAAATACATAATTATCTACAAAATGTTTACCCAACCTAATTGAAGCCGCTTTTTTTGAAATGGGATTTATTTCAGTCATTTTTGTCATTGAGTTTACATGTTGCTTAGCCTCACTTGCTTGTTATTTAGCTTTCAATACAATATCTTAACTACTTCTAACGCAACACACTTAAACTAATCAAATGAGTGACATTTTAATGGAACGCCAAAGCAATTACGTGGGTAAATTGAAAGTTTCATCTCGTTCAGAAGTGAAATGTCTTACAGTAATTCCTTTTAATGGGACGTCGTTAAAATCTGTCCGGTGTCATTTTGAAAACAAAACTCGTGCTCAAAACACTAGTCTGATTATTGGACTAGATTATTGGAGGCTGAGTTCAAATTAGTTACCGTACGTATAAAGTTTTCCTCGATAAGTTTCTCCAATCCCATGTTGTTAAAATTAGCATTTCCAGTTTGACTTTGCACAAGCATTTTCTCTTTATAATCTGTGTAGAGCGGCGCTAGAATATTCTACGCCGCTGTTACAGCTACAGACATAGTTTAGCGAGGTGCGCTGTTCTCTGCAATTGGGCCACCGGGGCTAATGATGTCCCTAGCGAGTTGGTTAAAAATAACGGTAACGTAGCAAAACTGTTTGCGCTACTGAAAGGTGAAGAGACGATTGTGGATTGCACGAAGGTAAGCGGGTCAGAGCGACGGCGCTCTTTGTGCTATTTGGGTCACTGAGCCGGGTCACGCCGATGCACGACACCACCTGCCACGGTCAGGACGACCGTCCTAATTCGCGTCCTATTCGTTCACATTCGAACCGGTGTTTTTGTTTTAAAGTTTCTCCCCCTCTTGCATAAACTCCCCCCCCCCCCACTAGTCTGTAAAGCAATTGTTCTTCGTTTAGTCGCAATTATCGAAGTGGGTTAAGCGTTTGTCGTGTTGCCAGACTTCTAATTATAGCTCGGATGTTCATAACATACCTATATTACATTATAGATCGAAACCGTTTGCGTAAAGTACGCGTTTTATCGGCAAAAACGTAACGATTCCTTTATAATAAATAAAATAAAGCGATGTTTAAGACTCCGAGTCTGATATGTAAGGATATATTGCACGCCATCTACGGTACTTGTCTAGACTATTCCTGTCTGTCTTGTCGATGAATCGTCTCTTATGTCTCTAAAATTTAGTTCTCAGACTTGTGAAATAGAAATACTTAAAGAACAGTACGCAAATGTGCCAGGGTCCGTAAGAGAATGTTACGCCGTTGCGCTGAATCATTATAAAATTGGTCGAGCTTATGCACTTATAATTATAATTTGAGTGCATAGTGTGATTTTTTTAAAGAGCATAGTTAGTTATAGGGAATGGTAATAATGCAAGCGTCAATAAAGTCTGTACTGTGTCTGGAAAATTTAAACTGTTCTAGACATTTCTAGAATAGTAGACTTCTAGACATTCTATTTGTATCTATAAATTATTTCGTATACCAATACAATGAATGGGTAGATAGAACACAGTCAATTGTAGTAATGTCTCGCGAATTAGTTAAAATCTTAAGCGATCTGTGACGGTCTCGATTAATGTGTCTGAGTTATTTTCGGTGTCCGTAACGTGTACTCGGGCTAGTAATAGTCCTCGGTGCGATGTGGTCGTAGACACGGGGGGACTGTACGAGGCGCAGGCGGAGTCGATGACCGAGTATTGATCCCGGCGAAGTGGGTCGCGACCCGTTTTCCGTTGCAACACGGCCTGTAGGGCTGCACCGGTCACTAGACTGACACGGCGCTCTCGTGCAGGACGAACTGATACGTGTCAAGTGTCACGTTCCGTGTCAACGGCCACTTGGATTGATTGACGTGTCGATCCGAACCGTTTACTCTGTACATTTATTCGTTTACACATTGACTCATCTCATGTACGACTGGCGTGATTACAATTTAATTGCTTACCGAAAGTCTTGTGATTTTTCATATTGCAATTGACAGTAAAGCAATATACATATAGGCATGAGAGGCATGACATTCGCCTTTTGTATGAAACGACGAAGGGTTCATACGTAAATGAAAAAAACGTATGTTTTGTGTCACTTTTTATATTCAGGTTATAAGTTCGCTTATCATTTCACAAATTCTTTCAAGGTACATGAACTACTAATATGAAATTAAACTGTGAACTCGTTTAATTCCAGCCCTGACGCCTGTGTGTAAGGAACTGTTCGAAGTTTCACTAACACTTGGAAGGCTTTAAACAAGTATCCGCACCGTCAACTGCTCCGGTGTGTACTTGTTGTATCGAAATTAAAGCGACGTTCAAAAGGCAACGATGCCGTTGAATATGATGACCTTAACGTTGAACTCTTAACTACTTGAGTCACGTAAAATTCGCGACCAATTGTAACTGGTACGGTGTCGTTAACCAATCGTTTTCCTGTCGAACGGTTGTCATTCGAGCGTACACACCGAAGTGATTCTTCCCGTTATTTTATGCGGATTCGTATATAACAAGTGGATTGATTTGAAAACGATCAAATCGAGCGACGTTGGCGTACAGTGAAAGCTTGAATCATTCATGATCCGGGGGCAACGGAGACCGATATTCGCATGGCGCATTGCACGACGGGGATTCATTTCCATGAATAGAATTCTGGAGAGGCACCCACGCAACGCACGCGATGCGTTCCGATTGGTCGGACGCGTGGGTTCCGTGGGTTTGCGTTGACGTTGTGAAAGTTGATTTGCACGACTCTGCCCCAGCTGCGGTGCACGAACGCCGCACAAAGGCGCTCTTGTTACATTCACTTTCCATCCTTTATTCTCTGTATCTAGATATTCAATACGTCTATATTCGCGATGAATGAGAGCTCGAAATTACCGCTGTACGTAACGCTTAAAATCAAACGTTTGCAGCCTAATTACAATTAGAATAATTAATTTCATTTATATCATCGATGTAGATTAGTTTAAATTATTTTCTGATACAGATAGTAATATTAAGGACATGTCGATATCGTATCGCTTCTTATCGCTCCCGGAAAATTTTAGACATTTAAATTCCTGGCGGTCAGTTATCCATTGTAACGGCAGTTATCTGAATCATGCATTCTACTGTCAAGTCTGTGTGTAGATAAACGAAAGTATTTATTCTTATCGCCATTCTTGTGTGTCCAGTTACGACGCTTCTTAACTGTCGCGTCCACAATATACTGAGGCATATTGCAGGAAATTTAATTTTTATCAATTGTTTCACATTGTTAACTCTGCTGGTTTATTTATTTTATTCCTATAACAAGATTTTTTCACAAATGAGGATTTAATTAAAATTTTATTACATATTAAGCTACGCTACAAATTCTATGGAAGTACTTAATAAGTGTATAGTTTATCCAGCCGTTACTGTTTTAGACACGTCGTGTGGGAGTTTTGAATTGGACGGAACAATAGACCGAGATTGTTTCTGCGCACTGCGCACGTTGCTTATAGTGCCCACGTGTCCGGAGTCACGTGGTCAACTATGAAATAGCTGGACTGTTTGTTGAAAATTTAATTATCCAATATATTATTTTCCGGTCCGCTGACGTATTTCTTCTTATATGTAACAAACATTTTACAGATTGCCCCCGCTCTCCATTAGTGTTCGCCGATGACGTATTCAGACAGTCTGCTTGGCTTTGTATACTGTTTTTTTATTACTTACTCATAAGTCTGGACTGTGACATTAAGATGATCTTGAAAAGCGTTCGGTTATTGGTGTGTTTTCAGACATAATTTATATTTAATTTATGCATAGTGGTGCGAGGTTTCCCTTTCGGTTACGGGTACAATGCGACACATGTTACGAACTTGGGTCCACTGTAAGGATTACAAAAACCGTAAGAGAAAAAAAAGTTCGTAAGGAAAAAAAATCATTAATAATTCTGGTAACAGCAAATTAAAAAGAAAAGTATTTTTTTTAAATCTCGCAGCGTATACATTCATACAATAATCAGACAAAATATCAAGAAATGTCTTTAAAAAATCGATTTGTTAAGCGATTAGAAATATCATTATTTGATCTGGTAACCTTATACTGGTAGAGTAACATAACAAATATAAACCTTGAATGTATACTACACAGCTGGATAATGGTAGATTATTAATTTACATAATTTATTTAACTTATAATGCATGTACAATCTTCTGTTCGAGGTTCGATTCTAAAACTTTCGATTAAAGTTTCGAATAAGGAAGCTAAACGCGCTGCAACAATGTCGTTAAGTACTAGTAACAGTACTCGCTTAGCTAGTTTCCGATGTAAATTGTGGTAAGTTTTCCTTGGAGCTTTCTATTAAGAGCCTTCACGTACAGTTTAGCAAAGCTGCAATATTACTTCATGTGTTCTGGACATCTTTTTAGTTCATTAATTCTTTTATATTTAGGATGTTAAAAAAGACAAAAGAAGCAGCAATCACTTAATTCATATTTAAACAATCTTCATAATATTATCCCAGTTTTCGACAACATACTCACTAGTAGATACGTTTTAGCAATGGAATTTCTTCGTAGCGAAAGTGAAGTTATAATTCGATTTGTGTTTCCACATTGCAATTGCCGTAACTTGCGATTCTGACGTCACAACTTGATATTTTCCACTTCAATAGTAGGTATAACTATAAAAAAGCACGTCATTATTCATCACAATTGACGTTATACAGAACGGCTTGAAGTGTTGAACGTTTAATGCCTTTCTATTACGTTACAAAATCGCTTAAAGGGAACGGAACACAATACACAATTAGAACACTGGCATTAAGTATTTATGAACAAAGGGGTAAATCATATTTAAGAGTAGTTAATTCTTTGCAAAGCTGCCACGAATAAGCTAAAATTCAATGGCTGTTATTAGCAGGAATTGTTTTTATTTCATATTACAATGAGCTTTCGCAATGACAAAATGTAAATGTTAGGATACCGACAAACAGAGATCGTGCTAAAACTGAAGACATTTTCGAGCCCGATGCCCCTAGTGTGGGAGAGATAATGAAATCCTGTCTTCAAACTGCGATGTAGCGCAACATTACAATACCCCACGCACATCTGCAACTAGATACATAAGCCAATTTCAGTTAATATGCTTTATTATGTTCAATTGTCTAGAAAATAACATTGAGCGCGGATCCCATTATACTCTCAACCTAAATTACGTTTACGAAAGTAGCTAATATTGTTTTAGTTAATTCGTGTCATTAAACGCACGTGTTTCCAGTTTCCAGTCAATAGAGCGATTTCATTTCCGCACGCCAAAGTCAGTCGACGAAGTTCTGTGCTATATTATCGACTACAATTGCATAATTATCTATAAGGTGCAAACGATTGTAATAAACAACACCATGTAGCAGAGTATTGTTTTGTCACTTCGAGATTTTCACATTTCGAATGTAATCAATGATTGCGTTGGACTGTTGTGAGCCACGAATTTATCCTTCCCATTATAATTAGATTGCGACCGTTGGAGGTTGGCCGTTAATAGAATGTTCCCTGAGAAAACTCGTACATCGGCACACGCTGAAGCTGGAAAATGTTCGCTTCTTATAACGTTCTTCTGGCGACTGTACAGCCATTTGGTTAATAGCTATCGCGATACATAATCTGACCTTCGTTCGTCGGTAGAGGACCGTCTGATTTATCGTTCGACAAGCGGCCAATGAGCACATAATGATAACATGTTTAGTCTCGCGTCCACCATAAACACTGTTCATGTTCAAGGCTTAAAGTTTCGCATCTCAGCGCTCTGAAAACTTTTCAACACGGGTATAGAATGTGTGTACCTGAACGAGAGGCGATGTGTCGACGTGCAGGCACGGTCACACAGTGTGTCTGGCGGCGGTGACGCCAGCGCCCCTACCACAGTGGTCGCGCGTGACGTAGCCGACGTGGCCGCGAACGGCGCGCCTCACGCTCGCGTTAGTCTCTGCACGACCGCGGCACGGACAGTGTCGACCCGTTGCGATGTAAACGCCCAACCCTATTCTCTGTCTACGACGGCAGCTTCCGTTGCGAGAGTACGCGATCGTATTCATTTGTTTTCTGCATATCATAGAACGTTCCTTTGAGTTTTGTGCTCGGTCACCGCCGCGGCATCGGTTACGTCGGATAAAACGTGAGCGATATGTTTCTATTGCAATTAACCCCGAGTGTTCCCGCATTAATGACACGTTTTAAGAACGAATTCTTTAGTGCCGTGCGCGTGTGTCGAAAGTAGAATATTGGGAGTTGAATACATATTGGCTTGGTTATTATTATATACGTGGTATTTTGGTAAGGTTTCGTGATGCGTTAGCGTAAATTGTTTCTCATAAAATTCCATTATTTCTTCGACATGAAAAATATTGCAACAGGTGCTGTAAACAGTTGATATTTGCAACGGGCAATCGCCCGCCGGCGCCTTGCAATATCTTATCAAAGCGTACCATTTATACCACAGCCGTAGAAAGCGGTCGAGCGCGTGTTTTACTGCCGCCGTTGCTGGCCTGTACATTCACACTGGCACAATTCTCGTTTAGGTATATTTTTAGACAATTCCGACAGTGTTGTACGGGCATTTTTATAACGTGCACAGTAAACCTGCCAACCGTTCAAGTTTTCAAAATGTATACAGACTTTTGCAACGTTCCGTTTGCGTGTAGTGAAATTAACTGATCACTAATCGGTTCGTAATTGTATAGATGAGGACGAACCGTGCACTCCGCTTAATTAATTCATCAGTCCGTTTAGAGCCGGGTGTGGCTTTACCGCCGTAATAGTCAACCTAAATAATGAATTACATTAGTTGGGCGGGTTATATATTGTATGTACAGACACGGAATACTCTCAATCGTTTCGTCGCTATGCTCGTTCTTCTGTCTCAGTACATTTAGCGTTATCTGGTTTCGCCGACCACATTATGTCATTGCCAATGTCGACGTTTCACGGTCAAACACTAATCGTTAATGGATACAGTCATCTCGTCTCGATAACCTCTAATTTGTATATTTCACTTGACAATATAGGGCGAATTTGGAATCCACAAAATATAGATACTATACCTATTTGCCCCTTTCGTGTCTGAATAGTTTTCATTTACGTTTCTCTTTTATACTATACTAAAATGGATACCCGTAATGTTTATATCTACAAAAGTGAGAATAGCATCTTACTAGACCATAGACAAGAATTTATGAAATCGACCACGATACGAATATAAAACATATAATTACTGTTTGCACAGATTAAACTCGTTTTAACTTTTCGTATGTGTTTTTTAAAAGTAATAGGTAAGTTGTTTAAACTTCCACAATAACGTAACATTAGCAGTTTTTGTATACGTTGTTATATTGGTTGTTACATTGGTAATGTCGTAACGATATGCGTTATTGTAATTTGCTCCTTTAAATTGATAGATACACAATCAATTTAGTGTGATAAATAATTTCAGCTACGCAAACAGGGATGGTGGCGTCATTTTCGTCTTTCAACTTGTTAATGAGATGTGCAAACAGTGTGTTCTTAAATAGCTTTATCGTGACATTTTAATTTATGCCGATAAGTATGTCATTGTTAATGGTCATGCTTTTTTTCATTCACCTCGCGTACTGCGACGCGTTTAAGTCGTAGGATGTTTGGTGTTACCTTCAGCAATCCCAAGGCAGTGATAACTACGTTAAAACTAGTAGGTACCTGTCTACACACACAGTTCTTACGTTATGTGTTACACCTCTTTTTATCAACTTCTGGGTACTGAACTCCACAGCAATTATCTCTAATACGGATTGGTAAAGTTAAATTTACATTATAATCTTGGTCATAAACATTTATCGCTATGAAAAAACATGCCGATTTGTACGCGATAGGTGCAAGGTTCGATGCCCCGACCAAACGATGAATATAGATTTGTTTTCTGGTTGTGGGTGTTAGTTTGGGTACTTTGCTTGTGTGTGTGTGTGTGTGTCTGTGTGTTTTGCGCGACGCCACGAGTAATGCTAGATCGGAACTGTGTGGGTGAAGGGCCATTCAATTGTTGTTTACTTTTAAAATCATCTATACCAGAATCGTAGGCGTTAGAACTCCTATCGTTATCGAAAATTGAGGTGGAATCTATTTATTGTACCTAATCCGCTTTAGTGCTTATTGTCAGCCTTCGTTCTGTGTATACAAATTAATAAAGTAACCCAACCTCTACGTTTTTCGCGAATCACCAGCGTTATCTTGGTATAGCACGCCAACGTTAAATATAGGTATTAAGCATTAGATGTGAGGTGAAGTTTTCGAGGTGAAAAATGAAATTTGTACATCGCGATACGTAGTATATCAAGGTGATGTTTATTGCCTGGAAACGTTGCTCCAGTAAAGCTTAAATTCTAACTGAGCCGTAACATTAGTAGTCTGATGACCTTTGAAAATGTACAGTTAGCGTGAAAAATGCAATACGTGATAGCGCTTCACATCTGATGTATTTAATTTTTCTTTTACTTATTGCAAGAGAAGAATTTTAAAAAGAATAGACGTTCAGACGAGACGCTTAATTTATTGTAAGAAAATAAACCCCGTAGAAACGCGGAAAACAATTATTTATTTACAATCACTACAATTTATTACAAGGTGAACTGTGTCCTTACAGCGAAGTAAATAAATCGAAATAAGTATATTAACATACGGTACCAGTTTTTTTTTTAGATCAACGTGATATTATCAATTTAAAACAAACAATTAATATGTTAAAGGGTAAGTCCCGTAGATATTGTCCAGCTATCTGTTGGAATGTTTATACCAAAGATTTCATTAATTAATGTATTTTTCCATATACATACCAATAAATTTTTATTGAACGATTGTGGCTTTGTTGCCGCTTTGGTCGGCCTTCGTCGTATTCGCTTATGCTCCGGTTGCCACATGCACGATGTTGTATCGTAATTCTATATAAAGCGACGCCATTCGATATTCCATTAAAATTTACCAACGTCCATTGCCAGGCATAGTTGATGCTATTGTTAGAGCAATAACATCCGCGGTGACATCGCGTGCCCTTGTGTAGGTGCGGCTTGTAAACAAAAGTGCAATAATCGTGCAACTCGTAATTACAATCACTTAAACAACCGCATCTCTCGTAGATGTCGCTTTGGAATTTTCCACTTAAAAAGCACTTTCGGACGGCGTTTATTTATAATGGTTGTTATTTCAAACGGCTAGACACTGTGAGGGGGTGGACATAGAATGAAATCGTTAGTTCTAAATGTCTGCATTGTTGCACATGTGTGCGAGAAGTCTGGAGTTTATCGACCGTCTGGTCTGGTCGTGGACAAACATTTCTTCCAGTTCGATACGTTAGAAATAAACGAACGCAGTTTCAGAACGCACTCGTTTGTGTCGCACGATTTATATGAAATACTAGCTGACCCGGCGAACTTCGTACCGCCTAACAAACAATGTTAAGGGTGGACAACCCTTATCACTAAGGGGT
>DWEM01000233.1:0-21954 GCA_018245935.1 Agara belti belti
GCCGATGTCCATGGGCGGCAGCGGCCATTCGTGACTGCTGCCAGCTCGTTCACTACTCTCATAATATAAAAAAAAAAGTCCTATTCGATACAGATACATACGAGTATACTACAGTACAATGCCATTCCTTAGCACTATTAGTATTACCTAATTAGTTCAATTAGCAATCTGTGCTAATAATATATTAGTTGGCTAGTATTTTTTATTTTATTTATTCGGAATAACAACAGCTTAGAGCCAATAACAGTTATCCAGAATGACACTGAGAAAAAACAACACTTAGGCTAGGGTTTAATTACTAAACGTATTTTGCATGCCTTAAAAACTATTGGAAAAGTTAAACAAATACAGAATAAAAAGAGAGAAAAAAAAACAAAATACAGATAATACAAATTAGAAAATAAGATATTTCCGCTTATTTATCAATATATTCTATTCTACAATGCTTTCGGTGTACAAATAAATATTCATGTATTACAATTCATTACCATATACATGTAATATATTATAAGTAAATATACGAGTAATATGAGCAAGCTTATTACACAGATATAATATCGAAACATGAGGCAGAATCAGTTGACAAAGTCTTTCATTCTTATTTACTTTTTTCAAAATGAGTATTATCTTGCAAATTTTTACAGTATTTTTTAGTAGATTTTTTTAAATAAAAATTTTACATAAAGGGTACCGAGGGTCCCCAGCCTGTAGTTGAAGGTGACCAGCACGATGTCCCGGTCCAGCAGGTAGTGGGGGCCGGCGAGGTCGCTGCGCCCGGTCATGGAGTAGAAACCGCCCGCGTGGATGTAGACGACCACAGGCAGACGTTTAGACCTGAATACATTGTACATGTTAGATTGTTTACGTCGAAATTGTAGAGCACGGTACAGCTTGACTCTACAGAGGTCTATAAATTTAAATTTAGGGAATGAGATGAGTTGTCGACGTTTAAATCTTTTACTTAAGCATCGGTACGGTATACCCATATACAATAAATGAATTTCAGAATTATGTCGAAGCAAAGTATCCTTTCTATCGACTTTACTCACTCCTTAGATCCCGGGTAAAAGATCTCGAACGTTACCTGTCGCGATGGGCCGGCGTGTACACGTTGACGGTGAGGCAGTCCTCGTCCAGGTAATACCCCGGAGATGCCGTCACCGGACACGCCGGACCGTCCCTCGTGGCGTCCTGCGGGTCCCTGTAGTTGTAGATCAGTCTCGGTGGCTGCAATTAATGGGATTTGTCTTATCATCATCGTTATCAATTATTCTTTCCGCTGTTAGACTGAGTCTCCTCTCAGAACGAGGCGAGGTCTCGGTCACCACGCCGGCCGAGATACAATACCATTCAAACATTTTCCTGACCAGGAATATAATGTTTCATATATCGGTTTCGATATAAATGATATAGTAACAATAAAAATTGAGACAATTACACACACGGGTATCTGATTTCACGGGTTCAAATTAAGCAATTGAATGCCTGTGGCGTGGTAACCGGACAGTTGATAAATATGCATATACATACTATACAATACTTACATAGATATTTTTGTAACCCCCAGTCACAGAACGAGCAGTGTACTCATTGAATGAATGTTAACCTCGGTGGGAATAGAACCCGTGACCTCCGGCCTGTCAATCGGGTTCTCTTACCACCAGACGAAAAAGCCAGTCAACATGAAGGTACCTAAATAAAGTACATAAAGGTAAGATTTTATATTAGAGCTCATAAAATACGTTATAGTGGCTTAGTGATCTCCTGCGGCCATTCTACCTGAAACCTGAGCTCCCCGACGGGAGGCTCGGCGTAGCGGATGCCGCGGTAGGTCTCGACGAGCCTCCCGCGCCGCGTCCTGTTGAAGGCACCCAAAAATACGCCGGAATCCGACTCTACCACTGGCTGCTTTCGGGTTTCTGGGACCAATGAAGAAGTAAAATTTTCATTCTCGTTTTACTCTGTTCATTTGTATGTAACAAATTAAATGCGTCCTCCTAACACGTAGGAATTAGGCAAACAATAAAATAAATTCTTAACTACCACTACTATTAATTATGTACCTACAGGTAGACGTTTTCTAGGCATTTGCGAACACAACGTAAGACACATATACATTGAGGGACATATTAATGTGTAATAACTTATATAGAATAGAAATACAGATAGGAACGCTTAGATCATTGGGTTGTTTTTATATATTATAAATGCATCAAGAAATAGCGGTTTGAACGTCTCGCCCTGGATTAAGTATTCTACAGTAAACATGTGATGCATTAAAATATTTATCTATCTACTATGTTTTAATACACCAACTTGCATGCGAACCGACGGAGGGCTCATTGTAGCCGTTAGCGCACACCACGCAACACACAGTGGCAACGCAAAATACTAGCGTCTTATCCATTTTCCTTAAAGGATCGCGACATACTGACTTCAAGTAGATTTGAATGAGTCTTTTATACATTCAGACTCATTTATTAATTGCATTTACCATTGTGTTTATTAGTTTTTTCATTGATATAATTAATTCTAATACAGCTAACTTTCTAAAATAATAATAATAATAAACTTAGTGGCCAACCCAATCGCTACAGTCTCTTAACGATCCAATGGTTTTAAAAAAAATTACAACTTATATGAATGTCATTCAAGCCCAGTTATCACTTTTGTCCAAACAACAACGAACTTCTTAGTACCCGTGCGTTCCGCTAGATAGCGCAGTTTACAGTTTTCGCAACTTGCTCAAACTTCATCAAATTGCTCTATCATCTGAAATAGGTATAATCATAATTTATGAAAAATTAGTACTGAAATCAATCGAATCTAAAAAAATATTTTGTGGATTATATGCACAGGGCTTAGTTTATCATTAGTTAATAATAAAAAATATGATCTTGTCACAGTTAGCAATAGGGCTACGGCATTAAAACTTCTCAGTATAACATTTGACCCGTCTGTATGTAACAGCAATACATTGTATTGCTATAAAATATAATTTAGAACCAATGAAAGTTTAGCGCAAGTTTACTTTTAAAATAACTCATGCATGTAGAATTTCAATTGATTGTGTTGCGCGATGGAAGTATTTATCTTCATGTAAATGATACAGAGGTAATATATGTACCCTCCGAATGTCGGAAACGGTCAAGGGTCAAGGTCATTCAATGATATGGAACGGTACAGTTGTAAATAAGGAAAACGGCTGTGGAAAAATACTGGACTGATAGCATAGGTATAGTAGGACTATTTTCTAGTGCAACTCTTTGATGCGCATTATCTCTTTAAGGAAAATGTTCATGAATACTGGAGAACGGAGCCCTTGAATGAAATCATGAATACTAGGGGACCGCCCGCTGACGGCCCTGCTCTGCCACATGGTCTCGTCTATTACGGAGCAGTATAATAAACGTGCGCTTGTAAAAATCAATGTAATTATTGCTTCCTATAGGAACCCTCTCTATACAAGAGTAATACTTTACTGGTCAATGAGTATTCTTCATTATGTACCATTATCCACATCGGCCCTTTCTACCGTCCCAACGTCGGGCGCGGACCCCGCTCTGGATGGAATCAAGTTACGGTAACAGATGTTTTATTTTTATTTCAAAATTTAACGAAGACTCACAGGTAAGACACATAATACTCATGTTTAAAATAATTTATAATAAAAGCACTCAAAGGCCAGTTACAAGTTTTCACGAAAACAATTAGACGACCTCGTTCTCAATACGGAGTTCTTCTTCCGTCGTCCCTCATATTGTCTCGTGCGCCGAGGTTCCGGGAAGGCCCCGTGCAACAATAACGAACACATTTATTTTAGAATTAGAGAAATGAGGTCCATTCCCTGGAGAAACAAAAGTCGTTACCGCGCGATGTTTGTTGTAATTGTAAAGAATAATAAGATGTATGAAAACAGTTACACGTGTGCAATATTGTAACGGTGTTTATACAGTGGTGGTAAGTAATACAAACATAAACCTGCTGAAGTTAACAGTGAAAGATCACACTGAAAGCTACGAATTTCGACAATTTTGATGTAAAAAGGCTGACTTTATCAACGTACGAATGGCAATATGAACTCGGGCAAAGTCCTCAGCCACACACGCACAATTATAGTATTAGAATTTTTAGAAACCATTGGATACTTTCACAGGAAGGTCAAGACGCAGAGAGGAAAGAAGTAAGCGAGTAAGGATAGTTTTACAGATTACCCTTTACAAACGATGAAAATTTCGCGTGTTTATAATATCGGTACGAGTAATTAATTCCGTCTGACTCGAAGCGTGTCGTCGAACACCAAACCGGATTATTTAAACGTTCATTTTCCTTAAGCTGCCGTCTGTTTGTAGTCTGCAGTTGCATTTCACGAAGACGCGCCGCGGTCCGAGTGGCTCGCACGATACGTGCGAAAATGAATGTAACCAAACGTCCTAACGTATATTCACCTCAATGACGTTCAAGGAAAATATTAACAATATAATTGTTGCTAAGATATTGTTTATATACAAAAGGTAACTGTGGTCGCACGTGGTTTCGATACCTACCTACTTGGAACCTGTCTTTATTTTCTATATTTTTATTATAATTGTTATTGTATATATATTTTTTTTGTAAGGGCAGTCATTGCAATGGGCGTCAAGTTGTCGCTGCAGCGTATATCCCTCGTTTGCCATTTCGAGACTAGTAGAACAGAATGACAATTAGAATCTGTTATTTTCATATTACGCTATCGAGCTAGATCTCTGCCAGGGTGGGCAGAGAGCACCGACTCCTGACATGATTCCCACATTTCTCACTGTCCTCTTTAGAATTAGAATCTAATAAGCTTCATAATTACCCAACGCACAGTGACGCACGAGTAGGTACTCGTGTATGTAAAGGTAACAATGACTGTAGCCGCTGCGACCGGTGCCAGGGAAATTCCTAGCTTAATAAACAGAATCGTCATTTTCTTACCGGTCTTTCCTTATTCACGCGTCACGTGCATCTGATGCAAATATCTTTTTTAGTGCAAATTTAAATTATTTTATTCATTATAAGGTACATACATACACTCAGTGAAGGTCATGTTTTAGTCATCGTACTTCGACTTTGTGTGCCCTTCAGGCTACAGTAGACCGGGAGAAAAAAGGCGGCGAAATACCCCCCAGCACTCTTTTAAATAACAAAAAAATTTAATAAAAGTAGCATGTTGCAGTACGGCTTTAGTCGGATAAAGAGCGTGTCAAAGTGTGTGTCAGAATCAACCCGCTGTCATCTGCTTACAAACTGAGTTCTATAACTATTACACGGTGTGAGTAGCGAGGAAGAGACAGCCCGGTGAAACGTCTTATTCAATCCCATGCCTTTTTATCGTTTAAATAGTCCTTGGTTTCAAAAGAAGCTTTTCTACAGAGGACTTGCTTGACGGATTTTTAAATCTTTGAATGGCAAGTAATGCAAACGAAACCTACACACCTACGTTATGTTAAAAACTTTATAATGTTTTTGAGGTGTGTGAGGTCTGCCACTCCACACTCGGCCGGCGCGCTGGACGACTGCTTAAAAACCTGCTCACTGTAAGAGGAGACCCGTCTCCAGTAGTTGAACAAGAAAAGAGGTTGGGAAAAATAGCATAAGAGAAAAATGTCGGCTTAGAAATATCGTTAATTTTTTTATTTATAGTTTATTTAGACAAAGAACATCTCATGAATATGCAGCAAATAAGAAGAAATATGGTACAAAATATCATTAATCGAATGATAGATTGGCTAGTACTTTTATTAATATGTACATAAACAATTTGATGGTAATAAAACTAAATTTAAGACTAATAAAAAAATTACAGTCTAAGACTTTGTATTCTTCGCTAAGGAATAATCGATGGGGAAGAGATCGTCCCAAACGCGGAACCTGTCTTCGAAGAGATTCCGATGGACGGAGAAGGTGCTGCCCAGTTTAAGGTAGTTTCTCCGGTCGGGGGTCATCGGAGGCCACGACAGGCTTTCTAGTTCTGGTAAATCTCCGCGTGGATTTGGATCTCTGGGAAAAGAAACACATTACGTTTAAAAAATTAAATTAAACAAAAAAAATACAATTCACACATTTTAATTATGATTCTACTTAAAAAGAAAGCAGGAGTAACTGTAATAATATTGTATTATTTACGTTTGCTGCAACGGTATCATTGCAAGTATAGTTTTGTTCGAAGATTCAGCATTGTTTTAAACGTTAGATGGAACAAACATGTTCAGCGTTAAGACAAAGTACTGCACCCGTGTCTAGCGAAGTTGTACATAATGGCGGTCATCTTGTCCACCATCTCCGCGTCGGCGCCGGCCAGCGCCACGTCGGGGAAGCGCTTGCGGATACTGAACATGTAGATCAGGTCGTCGTGATGCACGACCCCTGAACAAACGTTCACACTTTCAATCACGCTGTTAACCTAATCTTGGGTGGATAGTTACAAAAAAGAAAAATGGTTCTCGCACAAGATTCAACGTGTTGTGGGGATGTTCCTATGTTGGGTGCCGTTATTTGATGAGACATACGTGTCTGTTTACCTCGTGTGTTACTTAGGCGTGTAGTAACGGTTGGTGAATAATTAATTTCATTATTATCGATTACAATCATAGCGAATTACGAGACTGTCTTGTAAAGCATTCTGGAAGTTCTACGAAAAGAAACCTATCAAGAAAGGCGTAAAAATATCGCCTTTAAAGCTGGATACCACGTGGATGGATCATAGACTATAGACGAAAGTGATCCCTTACCATTATGTGGCATGGCTGATTGTCAGCTAACTAAAGTTTATACCACTAAGAAGATACAGCAATACAGTGGACTACTAATCCACAAAGGCTAAGGGCTAGGGGCGGGGTAATCTCAAAAGGATCATTTACACATATAAGATTCTATAACAATATAATTTCCTTACTGACCAGTTGGTTTCCTGCTGACGGGATCCACGTAGAAACTGTTTTGGCCCATATAATCGAATTCATAATAATAAACCGGCTGCTTAGAGTGCCGACATAGGAGATTTGCCAGTCTGTTATCATAAAAATTTTGCGTATCAGTTTTATAAACATATTTCTATTAAATATACGAGTAACTAACTATAAACTGTGATATCAACGAATGTCCCATCGTCCAACTAACCGGTGCATGGCGAACCCTACGAGAGAGTCTCTATATAGTATTCCAATGCCTTCAGCCGTCTTGTTGTCGTTCCTGAGCGGTCCTGTACCTATAAAGGTTTCTCTCAACACGGCGGCCGGCCGCTCCTCGTTTCTTGGCAACAAGAAAGATATTGGCGCGATTTGGTACCAATTGTTATTCATCATCTCCAATCGGCTTGCGTTATTCAGGATTTCTGTTTATGAATAATATTTATACAGTACATCATAGAATTACTCAAACGTTGCGGGGAATTGAGATCAAATCATATGTAATATGATGTAATATTTCAATTAGTTCAAGTATTTAATCGTCGATATTTGACTAAAAAAAATCAAATTTACCGACCTATTTTCGTCAATATAAATATTTATAATATAAACCTGTAACAGGGAAATCAGGAGATTCAATAATGAGTTACATAAATAGATACAAAAGTCTTCCTTCGCTTGTAGCTTATAGCACAAGTGACAAGTTTTTACAAGCGATTCTGTGCTTCATTAATCCGCAATGAAGCAGCGAAGTACTGCACGTTCCAGGCTCGAAGTTGACGAAGAGACCGTACCTAGTCAAAGGTGTATCTGGACCTGGTGTTTACATATGTTCTTACTATTAGCCATCCAAGCGAATTCATCGCGGGTCTGGCTGACAATGTATGGCATTGAATGCAGTTTTCCTTCTCGTAGCAAGTCCAGGGGATGTTGTGGCAGGAATCGTTCCTGGCCAAAGTTCGCCTCCACTACCGGCCCCCATACTTGGACCGGGTCACCGGCAAATTCCTGTATGAATGACAGGACACTTTAAAAAGCAATAGAACAATCTGTCCAAAGTATGACCATGGAAGAAATGTCATCGCTTTCAATTACGTCGTGCACCACCAGGGGTTACGATAATGTAGATGAATGATTTTCTTAATCAAATATTGATCGATATAATTATTGTAAAACTTATATCTATATTTAAATACCTTGAGCATTGAATTCCAACTGTTTTTTCTTAACTAAAAATATGATATTCAAGTAATCTTACGAAGAATCCTGATAAGGAGTCTGACAGAGTCTTCCAGGGGACAGTCTTCAGACAGTCCATTATAGCCTTGCTGTCATCGACAGGACAACCCACTAACTCAGCCTGCTTCTTCGCCAGATAGAACTGGTCGTGTTTGATAGGTACTTGTGAAAACGGCGATGCGCTCATTGAAACCGCGCGATGGAAAAGCCCTGTCGAAGAATGTTCAAATCAGGATACTACATACAAATAATAATTAGCTGTGTACGAGCTTTCGGTATTTAAATAAATTTATAACGCAACATAGTGGAACATATAGGTAATGAAACAGTACCTTTAGACATCGGTGACACCATATGGAGTGCAACACTACGCGAGCCGGCGCTGTAGCCGGCGAGGGTAACGCAACGGGGGTCGCCGCCGAACGCAGCGATGTTCTGCCGGAGCCAGCGCAGCGCTGCCACCTGATCCTTGAACCCGTTATTGCCCGGGGCCAGTTCGTCACCTGTGCTAATAAACCCTACCAAAAGAAAAGAAACCTAATCTGACAATTACAATAATGTTGTTGAAATGCTAATGGAGCCAGGTCGGCGCCGCTGCGATATATGTGGTGTATACCGCTTTTACAGTTTTTTACCGTTTTTACAGCAGATATATTCTAGGAATTTAAATTTAAATGCCTCGTTATAAACTTTGAGACGAAAAAAGATTTTTAAGCAATCATAATATTAGTGTATGAACTCACCGAGTGAAGCAAGTCGGTAGTTGATAGCGACCAATACCAGATTTCGATCCATGAAATAATGAGGTCCGACCACGTCGCTGCGACCTGACGCGACGTAATAACCGCCTTGATGGAGGAACACCAACACGGGCAGCAACTTGGTACTAAAGTAAAAGAGGAGTCCAAACTATGCCTTGCGTATTTTATGGATGTGAGTTTGTATAGTCATTACCACCATTAACAGCTCCCCGGGCGATCTTTCCCTATGACTCATTAAACGTTTCTCCTGAGTATACAAATTTGCTGGGTTTTTCGTATAACTAATTGACGTGGACGACTTGTTTCTAATTACGATGCTATCACGGGGTTTCACTAAACCTAAAAGATAATCTATTAACAAATTAAACGACAATCAATGACTACGATACAATTAGGTGTTGATATTGACATTTAACACTTTTATCAGTTAAACACTAAACGATTCGATGGAAAACACTAAAACCAAAATCCACTTTCAGTTCGTTTAAACTGCGAGATTTATTTGGGTAATTGGCCTTAATTTAAATTGTCATTGTCGCTAAATTACCAATGGATATCACTGGAAATTAATTGATCCCCAATTAAAATGTTCCCGCTATCTAGTCCAGAAGTAATCACGAACACATAAAACTGCCTGACACCCATCCGTCTGTTCAGGTCCAGTACTAGCCGGGGGTCTCTATGAACAGTGTCGGTAAATCCGGTACCATTTCTCTGATACTAGATTCTTTATCGAGACGTGCCTTACACATAGTAACTCGTATAATTGGATTTTTAAAGAAATACAATGTTACCTCTTCCTTTCGGGCGTGTAGACGTTGAGTCGCAAGCAGTCCTCGTCCACGTAGTAGCCGGGAGCGGTGGGCTGCGGGCAGGCCGGGCCCTCCTCGCGCGCGTCCACTTCGCCCTCGTACTTGCTGATTGGCTTCGGTGGCTGCCAGAAAAATGTTAAGAGGCTAATTTCCTAAGACATCTAGACACCTAAAATTAAACGCATTGCGATTTTTAAACATCTAACTATTATTATTTAACAGACAAAACTCAATTTGATCGCACTGAGTGTCAGTTGTAATATTTGCTACTTTTCAATACCAAGTAGCTATTCCTCGTGTGTTTCGAGAACATGTTTGCTGCACAAGTCCTACCGCCTTAGACGTGTGGGAACCTAATGATTCGGTATTTGTTATTCGTTATTTGTCATTATTTATTTGTTATTATACACGACAGGTACCTGGAACCTCAGGTCTCCGACAGGCGGCTGCGCGTAGCGCACCCCGCGGTAGGCCTCGAAGAGGCGCCCGCGCCGTGACGTCATCCAGGAGCCTCTGATAATTCCGAGTGGGCTTACCGTAACTGGATCTTTCGGAACATATTTTTTTTAATCATCAATTTATGAAATAATAAAAAAGAGGAGAGAGGAAGACAGCGAGGAACCGCTGAAATCAGAAGGCCCAGATCCAAGTTTGAGCGCCGTCGATTGGAGGAGGCCTACGTCCAACGGTGGACTTCTAACCATTTATGGAGGGATAGATACAGACATTAGAAAATTTTGTAATAATTAAATTCATATTATCACAAAAAAATATTTGGTAATAAAGCATGATGCGGAGAGTCCTTCACGTCGATCCCCACATGCTCCGGCGCACTGACCACCGTCACACAGCACGACAGTAATCAGATCAATACATGTCGGTTCTAATATCAAATCAACAATCTCGTATTTATTAGCAATTTCGTTTTTCAAATGGATTGCATCACTTCATTTTATATTTTTACCTAATATTATCTTAATTTTACGAATCATAATTTATTCCCAACCGTTATTAATCGATCACTAGCTGTCGTTACCATTACAGCTTCACGCGGCCCGAAGGGGAGGATGTATTTTAGACTGGCCGCTATTTCAATTGTTAAACTAAGTAGTGAATCACTTCGTATTGCATTTTTCCTGTCAGGCAAGGTCGCGCCCGCGAGCAGATTTCGCTCGCATGCGTGCGACACGCATCTTATCGTTTCCTACAGCAAAAAATCATCTAAGAAACGAAAACGTGTATTAGGCACGCTTGCGGGTCAGACCTGCAGTCACGATAGGATAGAGACCCGTACAGATATAACCTACTTGCGTGTGCGTCATTTCCCCTGTCAGTATTGTAACACTCGACAAGTGCGAATATTGCGCACAAGAAGACTGGCGTCCACATTTTGATTCACGTCGCGGACACTACTAAGCGATCGTGGTGAAACATTCGCTTATATACTCGTATAGCAGCCGAAGGGTTGTTTAAACCGTGTACAGAACGGAAAAGAGTCTTCAGCCGAAAGCGATGATTGAAATTGAATAAGATCGGATAGCTACGGTCCGTTCACGTTTTAAATGAGTGCTATTTCTCACTCACCAAAAGTCGGTCACCTTAGATAAATACATAATTATGTTAAGTATGTAAATGTTGGTATCATTGTATGGGAATTAAGCATGTTTTTTACATATAGAATAATTCACCGCAGGCACATTCAACCTGCTTCGCATCGGCTATCAGCACGCAGCCGGTTTTATTACAGAGAGTGTTCGGAAGCATTGTTCGAGTATGAGCCCGCTTCACTCGACATGGAGCTATAATTACCTCAACTCGTTGTTTGTAAGCTCTTACACTTGCATTTCGCGGTGACACCTCACATGAACCTTATGTATGAGTACATAGGACTGAAAATCGTTCGTCTCTGTGATATGAGTGAGACATACCTAGTGACCGATACCGGGTAGATTATTACCAGTTCAAGGTCACGCGGTTGATAACAATATGTTTACTTGAAGTCGGAATGGTTTTTTTCTTGTCACCGTTTATTTTTAATGTGTTCATTTAGTAGAACTATAAGTTATACTTGCAAACATAATATAATTCTATTTAAGTTATATGTCATTAACTAGTAACTTCTTAGTTGTTGACACGTCTGAAAATTATTTGTTTATAATACATACGTTCGCGAAAAGCTGTCGCTGTATGAATATTATCGTAGTGTTGTCCTGTAACTAGTGGCATACTTAGCGCAGCACGGAAAAATAACTATTTTTTTGTTTACTGATGTGATTCATATTTACTGCGTGCAATTAAAACCCGTTAGGACGTTGTAAAACGTGAACTCATCACATAATAGGAATGGCTTATTACTTTGGTCGTAAATAAAAACATGTAGGTTAACGATAAATACCATGAACGTCGGTTGAAAGTTTTATGCCAAGCAGTCGATGGCGTTCGTGGTGTAGGAATGCAGGCCCCGGGCGGAGAACAGAAACATATCGTACGGGGCTACGGTCGGGGATAGCACTAGACCAACTGATCACTTGTATGGATACGAGTTGAGTACGTATACTAGCTGCGCCCTGCAGTTTCGCCCGCTTGCAATTCCATTTTCAGTAGGTTGTAAAATGTTATACTTTCCACAAGGCTAGGCACAAATAAACTTTTACGAAGACAAAGGCCCCATGTTGATAAATGTTCTAGAACATTTAAACATTTTACAGACTTGTGAGATCAATCCATGTTTTGCCTTTTACGGCGTGCCAATTGTGAATATTAAAATTGATGTTATCATTGAACTAGTTTAAAACTGTCACAAATTGTTTCAGACATGTTATTGAACGTCGTATCGCTAGTTTATTACTCTACATTGCACATTACCGTGAGGTATACTTAGTACACCTACATAATCTTTGGTGCAATGTACATAGATGGATTTATTTATCAATTTTTAACCGACTTCAATAAAAAGGAGGAGGTTCTCAGTTCGTCTGTATTGTTTCACAGCTCTTTTCAACCAATGTTTAACAGTGTAAAAAGATGTAGATGAAAAAATGTATACAGTTTTCATAACTTTTATTACTGTGCAAAATTTCATGTAAAACAAAACTTACTTGCTTTTATTTACAATTAATTAAATGATTTAAGGTTTGCCATTACATTTGCCCAAAGAGTAATCGATGGGGAAGAGATCGTCCCAAACGCGGAACCTGTCTTCGAAGAGATTCTGATGGACGGAGAAGGTGCTGCCCACTCGAAGGTAGTTTCTCCGGTCGGGGGTCATCGGAGGCCACGACAGGCCTTTCAACTCTTGTACGTCACCGCGAGGATTGGGGTCACTGTAATAGGAAAGAAAGCTTATATACTAGATCGCGAAAGAGACGAATAATTGGACGCGAAGAACATCACCTACCAGGAGTATAATCGTTTCAATAAAAGGACTAATTCTTTTTCGTCACAATAACTAAAATATCATATTCTGAAAAGCGGATATTGTTACGAGACTGAGGGTTTTTAGAAACTGTATCTCTGTTTCCTCCCGTTTGCGGATAGTACGAGGCAAATAACAAACCGAAAGTACTAATAGAGGACGTACCCGTGTTTGACGAAGTTATAGATGATGGCGGTCATCTTGTCGACCGTCTGCGCGTCGGGCCCCGTCACGCCGATGTCGGGGAACAGCGCGCGGATCGTGAACAGGTAGATCAGGTCATCGTGATGGGCCACGCCTGGTTCAACGTTATACAGTTAACTCAGAAAACGGAATGTAATGGAATGATAAAAATTGCCCCCGTTATACTCGTACGATTCAATGCAATGTATAGATACCAGAAGTCGTTTGGGCATATACGAGTATATTGTGTTACTGACCGGTTGGCTTTTTGGTGACGGGGTCCTCGTAGAAGCTGTGCTGGCCCATGTAATCGAATTCGTAGTAATACACCGGCCGAGTCGAGTGCCGGCACATGAGGTTAGCGAGCCTGCCCGACAAATACATATGCACGTTATCGGCGCTCCTCGAGATATCCAAAAAAATGTTAATTAAACAAACTACTGTATCGCTTCTTTCATTCTATAGTTACTTTGTATAAAAGGTAAATAATATGTTAATAAAGACCGCTAACAAAATGCAAAATTCTATGTTTAATGTTTGAAAAGTAAAATCTGCTGATATTTGCTATCTGGATCTAGCCGAGGAGCAACAGAACAAACTAAGGCGTCTCCGGAACATATTTATCAGGTTTATATTTGGAATTCGTAAATGTGAACACATCTCCGAATATCGTACGAAGCTCGAGTGGCTCCCAGTACTGTATTAAAATTAAATTGTATTGGGCACAATAAAGAATATTCGTATTGTATTGCAAAGGAAAAACTTACGATATGAGAATTGTCGGACCACAAATACACTACAGAATGGTGAATGGTTACATGAAGAGTTTTTAATAAAATTTTGAAACAAACCTGTGAACGGGGAATCCGACGAGTGAGTCTCCGTAAAGTAGCCCCAAGCCTTCAGCAGTTTTGGAGTCGTTTTTCAACGGCCCCTCACCGATGAACCTCTCCCGCAGAACCCTCGCCGGCCGGCTGTCATTCCTCGGTAATAAGAAAGAGATGGGCGCTACTCTGTCCCATTCGTTGTTCATTGTTTCCAAACGGGTTTCGTTCTTCAGAATATCTATGGGAACGACGTATACGTACAGCCGGGAAGAGATGATAGACGATGAACAACATGTTATTTAGTATCTAAATAAATAATTTAGTTAATTAGTAACAGGGGAGTAAATTAGTTAACTGGATTTTTTTTCCCAAAACTCTGTATCGTCTATTGATGGCAAGGTCAGTAAGAAGTAATTCTAATTAATTAAGTACATCCTCGTAGCTCTGTGAAAATATAGCTGCTACTATAAAATAAGTAAGTGTGTAAGTCAGTATCGTGGCCATAATAGGTATATATTTGTTCTGATATTCTGTATATAGATAATGCACGATTAAAACTTACTCTTAATTTTTTTTATTTACGTTTTAAAGATACTTAAGGCTATTTTTTGAATTCTTACTGTTAGCCATCCAGAAGAATTCGTTCTTGGTCTGGCTGATGATGTACGGCACTGACTGCAGGTGGCCCTCGCGCATCATTTCCAGTGCGTGTTTGGGCATGAACCGCTCTTGCCCGAAGTCCTTCTCCACCACATAGGTCCACACCAGTACTGGGTCAGTACTGAATTCCTAAATCAATGTATATTTTTATTTAAATTTCGAACATTACTCAAAGAGTTTTCAGTTATATGAGGTGGCGATGGTCGCCAGAATTCCAAAAATGACTACAACATTGGATTTTCAACTAAAGGATTACTTTTCTTTACATTGTTGTAATGTGATATTTCTTACAGTGAATCCCGACAAGGAATCTCCAATCGTCTTCCAGGGAACGGTTTGGAGGCATTCCATGATGCTCTTGCTATCGGTGGTAGGGCAGTTCACCAGCTCGGCCTGCCTCTTGGCGAGGCGGAACTGATCGTGGCCGATCAGTACTTGGGAGACCGGTGACCCGCTCATTGAAATCGCGCGGTGGAACAGACCTGCGGACAAACATCCAAGTCCCACATACTATACCCAAATATATTTCAACTGAGTCTTTGGTCAGTGATTTCCCTTTCAGGTTAAGGACTTCCACTCGCTACGATCTGTTCGAACATCTTTCCTCTCGTTCGCTTTCAATAAAGTCATGAAACATGCTCATATGATAATATAGCCTGCTGAAAATCAGCGCCGTGGTTTCTACGGATTCCTCACTGTCGCCGATTATAGTTCGTTTCGCAGTATTATGTTTGCAGCACGCATCTTATTACCCAAATGAGCTACACGGCAGTTTCGTTTTACTTCGTGTTTGTTTGTTTTCTTTTATTGAATCATGCTTTTATAATCAGTGGTAAATTCGTGTGCGAATACCGTTGTGTTCTCACATGTCGTAACGTAACGTGCCGCTCTATACCGTGAATAAAGCATTTTTATTATTATATAATATTTAGCAACCTAAAACGAGCGGTACCTTTGGACATCGGTGAGAGTACGTGCAGCCCGTTACTGTAGGCGCCGGCGCTGTAGCCCATGATGGTGACGCAGTGAGGATCTCCCCCGAAGGCCGCGATGTTCTGTCGCACCCAGCGGAGCGCCGCCACTTGGTCCTTGTAGCCGTTGTTGCCGGGAGCGTACTCGTCGCCGGTGCTTATGAAGCCTGTTAATAAGACGCAGACCCGTTCTAAACACCGGTAGCTTCCGATAATAAGCAGCAGATAACTTTTAAGAGGTCAACGTCCCGATATCAGTAAGGGGGCTAGCTCTCACTCACCGAGAGAAGCGAGGCGGTAGTTGATAGTGACCAGTACGAGGTCCTTGTCCAAGAGGTAGTGCGGCCCCACCACGTCGCTGCGGCCGGACGCCACGTAGAAGCCGCCGTGGTGGATGAACACCAGCACCGGCAGAGGCTTGGCGCTGATGACGATTGTCACTCGATATTAGGCCGCGTCTCGCCCTTCGCCGTTATAGCGATCGATACATTTTTAAAACACACAACAGTACATATAAGTAATCGTACAGGTCTGAATTACTTCACTATGATTATCCGGTTATCTATTGAAGTAGTCCACTAATTTATTACTTAATGATCCAATTATTGGGTTTTTATTCATGAAAATACAAAAAGAACTAATCAAAGCCGGCAACACGTCCGGCAATTAACAGGCAACAAAGAAACGCGCGAATTAAATAATTACAATTAGAATGTTTATAAACCGTTAGCAACAACTCTTTACAGAATCCTTGTTCTATAGTAAACATGCAACTACTAGAAACAACAGTATGGCTCGTATTTCGCCCCAGAAGAAGCGTCTTGAAGGTATGGTATCCTTCTTACCTCTTCGGGTCGGGCGTGTAGACGTTGAGCCGCAAGCAGTCCTCGTCCACGTAGTAGCCGGGAGCGGTGGGCTGCGGGCAGGCCGGGCCCTCCTCGCGCGCGTCCACCTCGCCCTCGTACTCGCCGATTGGCTTCGGCGGCTACAGCGATGTCATCAATTCATGTAATAATAATATTTTGGGATAGCACCGAAGGACACGGTCTTCTCATCCGAAATTAGCCAGAGGCTATACCGCGGTGACCAGACTGCGGATAACCTACATAATTATATGCGTTTTCCAGTGGGAGCCCGAAATCCAAACCACTAAGCTATCACCGCTCTGGTATTTACGAAACGATCGATTACATACCTTGAATCTCAACTGCCCCACTGGCGGTCGAGCGTAGCGCACACCGCGGTAGGAGGCGAACCGGCGGCCGCGCCTGGACGTCATCCACGAACCTCTGATGACCCCCAGCGGCGTCACCGCCAGCGGCTCCGCGGAGGGGTCGCTCGCGGCTACGTTCAGGATACGTAACGGTTTTCGCTTTATATTATCATAGTCGTGGCTGCGGTAGTTTAGAGGTAGACATGGAAAGCAATCTATTCTAGCGAACACGAGTTACGCGGCACAGGACTATAAATCCCGAATTAAGTAATGTCTACTTTTAATCGACCATAAAGTTTTCGGTTGAAGAATTAAATATTACAATAGGCAACGAATAATTTTCTTCGTTTCGGCCGCAAGGTTTCTCTCTCGATTCTATATTGAAAAAATTGAAACCATTTCATATAACCAAAGAGGATAATTCTGCATAAATCATAAAGTTAATTTAAGTAATCAAATATTTCTCCTTGATTATAATTAATCATAATAAATCAAAATTCATAAATCACCACATTGAACCGTTTCAAGTTATTAAACAGAGAAGCACCCACCTGCCGGCGAGCCAGCTCCGCCATACGCGAACGTGCCATGTGCCGCGGCGACGAACAGACAGACCGCAACTAACGTGTGCATGTTGGCCGCCCGCTTGGACTGTATTGACTCGTTCCACAACAAACTACGCTTATAAGCAGACCTCGCGCACGCGACTCCGCGTTACTCATGCTCGGTTCACAGACTGCTAATACGAGTTAACTCGACTATTAGCCTAGCCAATATTCAATGCATTTTCCTTGTATATTGCAGTATACATGTTTGTCGGTTTGCAAGAATTGCCTGTCATTGTATGATTACCTGCTGCTTTGTTAAATGATTTCCCGGTTTAGTGATCGGCGTTTCCTTGGACGCGTAAGTCTCTCGAAGCTCTTTCCGTTCTTCCCTAGTTTTAGCTTTTCTTAGCCAGGTCGTCCCACCGATCGCCCTAACATCGTCATTCCATCTGTTTGATTTGTTAAATACGAGTTGATCGATCGAAATGTTAATCGAGGTAAATGAAATAATTGGACGTGTTGATAGAATTTAATCATCGGTGAAACTTGTTTAAATTTTGGCCTCCTATTCGAGCGGTCGCTGTTCAAATGGTAACACGAACGTCCAACTTCACAAAGTAATGTGCATTTTTAGAGACACAACATCGCCAGGAAACCTACACACCTCACCGGCAGGTCACGAGACGTTCGCTAGACTAACCAGCACTGACCATCTCTAGCTGACCACACCACGCGGTGCTCCGTCTCGTCGACCTCCCCCATCTGTCGCAGCTCTATGTAGGCTGTTCAAATTATGTCTGACGATATGTTTATCTTTTGTTTGATAACAATCTTGTAAGTTTCAAACGAAGCAGTAAAGATATTTTGGTTGTTTTCCTCTACATCGTACAGTACGCGCCTCATGCAATGCGCAATTATATATTTTTCTTCTTGTTTACCATTTATTGTATCCTTCATGTTTCTATTCTATCTATTCAAATTTTTGATGATTATATTCAGTATATCTTCGGTGTGTATATTATTAATATCAATACAAGATAAACAGTCATCTCGTGTACTCGTGTTTTGTACCTGTTTAAATATGATGGGAACTTTTGGGAACCGATTGCCCTGAATTAAAAAATTTCTCGGTATTTAATAACCCAATTTAGTGGCCTTTTTTTCTGGCGGTTACGACAATGACTGCCGGCCCGTGGGGTACGGGATTCCTTTCCGCCCAGAACTGATATCAGTGCGATGAGCGCGTTTGTTTCGTGTCTGGCTGTAACGTTATCTGGAAACGTATTTATGTATTTTTATCAGCTGTCAGGTCACTGCAGTGCAACGTGCCTAATTGGGATCGGGAGGCCGTTCGCGAGCCGCCATCGCATGTCACTCTACATCGCACACCGTCACATATAGACCAACAATGGAAGGTCACGAAATACATTCTGAAATAAACATACGCAGTGAGTCAAAGATGTACATGAGAAAAGGAGATAAATAAAATTGACAAAAATGATCGTGCGTTTATTTATATATTGTTATAACAATAATTACAAATATGAAAACATAGAGACCGGGGACCCGTCATTCGAGTACACTCGTAGATAAATATAGTGTAACCCCAAAAGCCTTCCTCCAAATCGGGAGTAGCGGGCAGCCGCGCGGCGACTCCGCTCGGTGTCTTCCGAAGAACCGATTCCATGTACCGTCGCGTCGCGTCGTGCGCGTCTGTCGTTCGGGAGCTAACGTCGGCGCGGCGATATCGCTGCCCGGTATTGTCGAACCGTCGTCGAATAGTATTCGGTATCGCAGCATATTTATTCAAAATTTTTAATAAAACTAAGTTTTCTGACCTTTGTACTACGATATGACGAGTCGGTGTCTACTCTCTTGCGATAAATCAACATTACACGCGCACACCGCCGACCTGTCGATTTCATCGGAGTCATCGGCGGCTCTCGAGAGCGCATAACGATGACGTATTAAGAATGATCGCTTACAGTATCGGACTATTGCAATTTCGGGCGGAGTAGAAATTTCCCACTCGGTTGTATTTTTAAAATGCCTCTTAAACTGATCGCGAACGTGATTCGGCACCATTCGAGCGGCCGCGTCGCGCGGCCTCTTAACAAAACGTGCGTACGGGTCCCCTTGCATTGAAAAGTAACGAGTTAATATTACAGGCGTACAGCAGTCGCGAGCGGCCGGCCCCGGCGGCCCGCGCTAGTACACGATGGGGAAGAGCAGGTCCCATACTCTGTAGCGGTCTTCGTTCAAGTTCTGGCTCACGGAGAAGTCGCCGGAAATGCGAAGGTAGCTCCGATTCGAGGCCGTCATGCGCGGCCACGACAGTTGCGACGGCTCCGGCCGGTCGCCGCGAGGGTTGGGGTCTCTGGAAGCGAAACGAGCGGTACTTAGAGAAATACATTAGCCTCAATAACGTTAGACTCCATCGGCCGCGGAGGGCGGAGGAGCGGCGGCCAGTGCGACTGCGAGAGCGTTAGTACTATACTAAACTATTTCCATGCGAAAGCGAGGATACTAAACTTTTAAACGACGAGTATGCGTCGACCGTTACCCGTATTCTGCAAAGTTGTGGACGATGGCCGTCATCCTGTCGACCAGCCGCGCGTCGGAGCCCGCGAGCCCCACGTCGGGGAACAGGCCCGGCATCGAGAACAGGTAGATCAGGTCGTCGTGATGCGCCGCTCCTGGCCGCCAAATATACGTCACAGAAGTCATGGATTCTCGTACTTAATGCGTTTATATCGGACGTTGATATAAATATATATATTTATATTTGAGTTGTTATTTGAGTTATTTGAGTTGAACGTTCGTACTACGAGCGGCTTCGTTCTGTGCTCTCCGATTACCGTAACGCGGGCGTCTAATCGCCCGAATCACACGGTCGCGCGTGGAACGCTCCCGTCGATGTCGCGGCCGAACACTAGGCCGCTCGAACGTAAAACGACCGTTGTTATTCATATCATTATTAGAACACAAATGACATTATTACGTTACAAAACGTAGACCCAAAAGTGGTCACATCTATACGCGTACGTCTGATGCGCGAGGAGCGATATCACCTGCGAGGTCTCCGCGAGAGGAAGCCGAGATAATGCGACGAGTCCTCACCCGCGGGCAGTCGCGTCTCCGGGTCCTCGTAGAAGCTGTGATTGCCCACGTACTCGAACTGGTAGTAGTACACGGGCGCCCCGGAGTGGCGGCACGCGAGGTTGGCCAGCCTGCAGCCGACCACGCCAACGTCAGGGTCAGTGTTTACGGATTGCCGACTTCGAAATTTCGTCGTCCGTCAGTCGAACTCGTTTTAAAAAATGCGACTGGCAAGGAAGACCTCGCCGTATCGGACGGAGGAAGAAATTTTGAATTCCCGCAATCGTGCGAATGCCAGTAAAGGAAAGGAAGCGCGGAGGACGCGGTGCGGCACCTGTACGCCGAGAAGCCGACGAGGGCGTCTCGGAACATTTCTCCCAAATTCTTCAGGGACTGGCTGTCGTTTCGTAGCGGCTTCTCGCCGAGGTACGTTTTTCGCAGGGCCAGAGCCGCCACCGCCGAGTTCTTCGGCAGCAGGAAAGCCGGCGGGGCGTACTTCAAATATTCTTTATTCAGCATATCCGTTAACGTTTCGTTGTCGAGGACGACTGTCGAACGTGAGGCAGAATTTATAAAGAAACGGATCACAATAGATACAATAGATCGTACTATGTCGGCCGCAGAAAGAATAATTAGATCGATACTTTCTATCGCCGCGCATAAATAGATACATGGCTCAAAAGTTAAGGAGCTCGTACAATAGACGCGACGGCGACGCGGTGACAGAAATCTTAAGAAAATTAACGTCGTGTAAATGAAATCGGTTCTGATACAAATTGCTAGTAAATTGAAAGCGAGACACAATAGGTATTTTACTAATCGCCGGCAGCGTCCGGCCGGGTGTCGCCGTCGGTGTTTTGTTTCGCACCGAATTACGCGAATCGGTAAAGTATTAATCGGCAACATGAAGCGATCCGTACGCCACGAGCGCCACTCACCGCGGGCGAGCCAGGAGTACTCGTCGCGGGTCTGGCCGACGACGTACGGCACGGAGGCCAGCCCGCCGGCGCGCACGGCGTCCAGGGGCCGGAACGGCAGGAACCGCTCTTGCCCGAAGTCGGCTTCCACCACCGCTCCCCAGTACGGCACGTGGTTCGTTGCAAACTCCTGATTTAAAATGTTATATTCGGTCTCGGTCGGTACGCTAATTGTCTTCTCACTATAAAGTACGTTTTACATCAAATTCCCTGCGCGATCGCGCTTAACCTCGGCCGTTGCGAACGACCTCATCCCGATCGACTCGGTCCTCGCGAGCGGCACGGGCCTCGGTCTCGACTTAGTCTCGGTCCCGTCG